>JAXBDA010007171.1:0-18403 GCA_036023075.1 Gaultheria prostrata
AGAGAGAGAAATGAAAATAATGATTGGAGAGAGGGGTATGAGTAGAGAGAGAAATGTGATTAATGATTGGAAAGATGAGAGATGAAAAAAGAATCTTTTTGGAATTTTTTTTGAAAATGTGAAGTGAACAAGGTGATTATTTTTTAGTTTGAAAATTGCACGTAGTTTCGTAGGGGTCCAATATTTTGGGACGGAGGGAGTAATTAAAACTTATAAAAGTCTTATTTTTATGTGACAAATGATAATTCTAACTTTTGTTGAAATACTGGTGTCAATGGTTGTCATGATAAAAATAGCGTATACATATTGTGTTACATACTTAGATATAGACCCTTATGTTTTCAACTTTTTTATTCCGATACTGGTATACATATATAGTTTTCAAAACGTGGCTCCAAGGTGTCGTGTCCTCTTATATTTTGAAATTCACATGTCAAAGTATCTGTTTCATGTTCGTGCCAGTATTGTGTCGATGCTAAGTAGCCTAAATAGAATCGTCATAAAGAGTCTTTTGATAACTCGGTTTCCAGCTCAATGACCAAGGGACCAATTCCACCATTATTCACCAACTCTTCGTATGGACTCTAAGTCTCCAACATGGAGTACTATTATTTCAACCGCTTTGCGTTCAGTTTTCAATTCATATGGCCCTTGAAAAGTGCAGCTGCCTTGTAAGTTCTTTCCTTTTGATGCATTCTGCAATCATTGACTAACCACTACCTGGAAGATGTCAATTCTTTGATTTTAGTCTTTTAGAACTAAATCCCTAACCTCTACTACTCGAACATCATCTATATAGCAGTATACCTTTTAATTTCCTTTCCTGGATAAGTACTCGAGAGTCAAGAGTGTCCGGGCCAGCCAGCAGTATACCTTTTACTTTCTGCATTTTGATCATGGGACCTTCTTTACCATGTTGTACCTTGTCGAAAGCACACTGCTACCCGGTGGTGCAACCATGCCCAACCCTACTGCAAAACCCACGCGTGATACAGACCAAGAGCATTTTTTTTTTTTTGCAAGTATTATCTCCGATGAGCCGAGTAAAACAAATGATTGGATTACATATTTGGGTCTGAGACGGGTCTATCTGTGACTTGGGTCACAGCGGCCCCGAGGTTCTAAAGTAAAAATTATTGGCTAGTTGGTGAGTTGGCACAATTTTTAAAGTCTTGGGTCAAAAATAGTGGCTAGTTACTGAGTTGGCACAATTTCTGAAGTCTTGGGTTTTGGACTGGAACAGTCTCCAACTTCTTGTTGCAATCCGTATACCAAACTGATCAATATTGACCAATCCTAAGTTTTGTAATAGGTAGCTAGCAATAATTGGTGGTACCGCCACATAATGCCCCAACGTTCATATCTACCATTAGACACCAGAGCACTGGCGACACAAATATATATATAGAGTGGGATCAGTTGACCTCATGGGAAAAAAAATACTACTATTATATTAAAAAAAATTAAAAATTCATACTCTCTCTGTCCCAATTTGTTTGCTCACTACGAATACCCGTGCCATTTTTAAACGTTTATAACTTTTTATTTGTAGTGTTTTTAAAGTTTTTTAAAAAGTTGTCCTATAGAACTAATTGAGATCAATAAAATAAGATTCATATTGCATATAAAATACATTATAGATTGAAAACTATTAGAGTTTTAAAATGACACACATAACCGTAGTGAGAAAACAAATTGGGACGGAGTGAGTAATTGAACCCCTTAAATTTGGTGGTGATACTAATGAATTTTCACACCAAGGCGGCCTAATTTTTGGTGTAAACGCAATAATATTGAAGGGAGTAGATGGGCAGATGAATGAAATATCAACTGTCACGTGATTAGTTAGGTCAAAAGAAGGGTTGATTTTCCGGCACCGGTGGAATCCAAGAGAAATTAATGGGTTCTTTTTGGGTTTAATTTGATATGGGGTTTGATTGGTAGGTAATGTCTGCCACCAATGCATGACAGAAAAATTTACTTATCTACCTCTGGAACAGGAAAGATAAATCTGGGATTCATGCCCATATTTTTTTCTAGTAATAAACACTAAATTCAGCCACGAAATTAATGTCATTTTATTGAACCAGATGAAATAGCATTTATAACTCAAGTAAATGTGTCTTGTTTCAATTTCCGCGCACCTCGACTAAACTAATGCGAACCATTTCATCCTCGACTAACGGTACAACCAATTAAAGCTGGGGCTTTTGCCAACATGAATTGGCCGCGTCAAAGTGGATAATACTTGAGAAGGTTTGAGCTTGAGACTTTCGGAGGAAATAAACTTTTAGGTTTCGGGCCTTGACCACTATACCAATTCTTGGGTTCAAGTGAAATTAGGAGATTGAATGTTTCTAACATATCCGAAGACGAGAATGAAGGAAAACAATAAGAAATCCGGTTTGAAAGTAATGTATACTATGTGGGGAAGCAGGGATTGCACCAAATGCGCTGCACTGTGCAGTGCAGGACCGTCCAAATGTATTTTTAACAGTCCGGATAAAAATAAAACTTTTTAGATCTGGACCGTTACAAACACCTTTGTACGACGGAATCACTGCGCTGCACAGTGCAACGCATTTGTTGCACTGCACGATTTCTGGATTCCAAAATGTGCATACGATCTTCTTGTGTACTTGTTCGGGTGAACCACAAGACGATGGAGGCATATTTTTCAAACTGCTATCATGCTGAACACAGTATGTACAATTTTTTTAAATTGTCCACATACGTGATATTTTTGATTGAATTATCAAGACGGGTGTGCATTTGGGGTACACAAGTGGTGTACCCATAGCATTGTTCGTCATTCGAAACATTAGCTCGCAAAAAAAAAGGTCTGATTCCTCACCCAGTCACCCTTTATAATTTGGTGGTGTTTTGAAAAATGTCACCGATTATATACTAAAAGGCCACCACTTGTTCTGCCTAATTTGGACTCTAAAATTAACAAATACACAAATTCATTAGTTTGGACAGAGGATCATACTGCCACTTTAATTTAAGAGTTTTTTTTTTTTTTTTATGGGACTAAAGTGAATTGATTGATAGTAAAGTAGAGAGAACATTCCTACATTAGGGTTGGAAAACCGCCATTTTCCACCCCAATCTTTGTGGGTTCTATTGTGTATTAATTATTAATATGAACCGTTTATCTTGTTGGGCCTGCAGAGTTGTATATCCATACAAAAAATCAACTTGATCAGATATCGACAGATATATCAAAATTTGAATTTTTTTTGGTAAAATGGATGGTCGTGGATTTTAATGTTAAACTGTCCATTTCACAAAACAAATTATTTAACTTATTTTATATACATATCAACGTCCCATCAAGATGATTTTTTTGCATGGATGTACTACTCTACGAGCCTTACAAGACAAACGGTTCAGATCAAAACAATAAACTCACGGTAAAACCCACTTATGGTGCTGGTGAAAAAGGATAGTTTTACATCGCCGGTGTAAAAAATATTTTCTCAATGAAGTAAGATGTTTAATTATGTCCAATCGCTAATGATCTGATCCGATCATACGAGGAATCCATGGTATTGTATATCTCACGCTTTGAAGGATTATACGTATATATAATGCATGTTTAGTGAGAATGTTAACGAAACACAGGATATGTAGCCTCGTCAGATGTACAATTCAATTATATACTTAAACTCCGTTTGTTTCGGGAGAAAAATGTTTTTCAGGAAAAAAATTATTTTATGGAAAATAGTATCCGGTGTTTGGTAGAAAAGAAAAGAAAAATCCGCGGGAAAATGTTTTCTAGAGTCAACTGAAAATCAACTAAAACAGATGGAAAATAATTTCCGCCGGAAAACAATTTCAGTCAGTGCGGGACCAGGGGCGGATTTACTTGAGGCATAGGGGGTCACTTGACCCACCTGGTTTTGGAATAATTAAAGTTTGCAATTTTTACCGGATTGATTTGTGGTTCAGTTGGTAAGTAACCTGCTCATAGGCATGCATAGGGTAGCGGATTCCAGTCTTGCTCCCTACTGCTCTGCTTTCTTTGTTTTCAATGTTTTAAATGCTCTTTGTTTTTACTGTTTTAAATGCTCCCAGACGTGGTCAAACGAACGGAGTTTGGTGTTGAAACAAAAGGAGTCAAAAGTTTTCCTCTTATAGTAACTTAGGTCTCGTTCTACTAACTCAAAAAGTCAAAAGCTAGTTTATTACGTTTTTCGAGACAAATTATCCCTTCACAATACATCACATAAAAAATCACAAAAAATCAACGCGTATTTCGAGCTCTCACATAAAAAAACTAAAAAACCAAAAAAACCAAGTTAATGGCACGCCCCCTAACTCCATTTTACTCCATTAAATCATTTCCAGTATTATTTTACAATTCAAATAAGTATTGGGTAATGATTTTGGCACTTTAATTTGTATAATGGCTAGCTAATATGTGTATTTTAATGCAAATATTATGCACGAGCACGACAAACGTACTAAAAGACAATTTTTAGAGTATTATTATAAAAAAGTGGAGTGTCAAAATCATTTTCCGTAATAAATTGTGAACATCCTAACTTTTAAAAGTATATGGACATTTTTTATACAGTACTTCGGTTATAAGCATAATTATGGAATGCTTTTTTTTTTCACAGTCTAAGCAAACTTTTATTTTGTGACAATTACATGATCTCATTCAAAACATAACAATGTTATAGCAATTTACTGACGATCCATATTTAAGATTGGGCGCCCCGGGCCCTAAAATTTGAGGGCTGGCAATGTACTCGAAAGGTGACCCCTCTAGATGACCCCTCTAGATGAAGTTTCTAGATCCGCCACTGGACCCTTCGCACTAATCTCGTTGACACGGGACTCTTTTGCGATTTGACTCCGAGATCGCTTGATTGGGTGTGCCTTGACATGATTTTCTTTCTCATTAACATATTTTGAAATCACGTTTCGCACTTTTTGGTTTGAAGCTCCGGATTTTGTTTTGTATGAGGAAAAAAAAAGATTATGTTTTGCTGAATTTGGGACTGGCAGAGAAGAAACTTTGGGGATTATTTAGTTTTTTTCTTGTTTGTTCTTTGAGCCCACCAAGTGTTTGATCATTTGTCATGTATGATTTTCCTTATCAATCAAACGAGACAGAACGGTCTTCTTTGGTTAAGGTTTTGAAATCTAGTTTTGAGAACCAACCCTTGTTTGGTTTCCCCAAAAAGTTCTCTATCCACCACTAGGTTTTTGGGAACAGTTTCAAAATTAGGTTCTCAAACCGGGTTCTCGAAACCCCATCCGAACAAGGTGAACGTTTTCAAAAACCTTTTTAGTCACAACCAAACATCGGAAAATAACTAATTTTGGAAAACATTTTCTAGAAAAGCTTTCTGCTTGAAACAAACGGAGCGTAATACCGCTGAAACAGAAATGTCCTTAGATTGTTAATAAGGCAATAGATGGCATTTCCATAAGAATTGACATGTAGAACAACACCACCACGAGAAGTAAATGGATTTTATTGAAGAAGGCAGGCAAAGATCTGGACGGAATAGATCAAGACAAGTACAACGTTGTGCCCAATATTTACCTCTCATAATTTAAGTTCTCAAAAACACGAAACCATAATAAACAGACCACATCCAACGAAAGAACTTAAATAGTATAACATCCAATCATCCAATACCAAAGACAACGATCACTAATTCCCTCATCATTTAGTCCCATTAAGTGCCTGGGTCTTTCTGAACAACTTGTGCTCAATGTGCTGCGAAAAGGTACGCGGCGGAAACATCGCCGGCTCGGTCTCCGACACGGTCTCCGGGAGCGGCTTCAGGATGATCTTCTCCTTGGGAGGCTCGCAGAAAGCCGCCCACGAAATCCTAACCTTCTCCTTATTGACAAGTCCCCTGTGGAGAATGCTCTTGTACTTCCCATTGCTCAAAATCTCAACGGTGTCGCCAATGTGCATAATGATGGAGTTAGGGACACATTTTGCTGTGACCCATTTGCCCTCGTAGAAGAGTTGCAGGCCGGGGACCATGTTGTGGAGGATGAAGGTGAGGGCGCTGACATCGGTGTGGGCTTCGACGCCCAAGGCGAGCTCCGGTTGGGGGCATTTCGGGTAGTAGTTGATTTTCATTTGGATGTGGAGTTCGTCCTTTCCGCCAACTTCTTTTTCTAGCCTATCTTCTTCCAATCCCAAGCAAACGGAGAGGGCCGAGAGGACCTTGGTTGTCAGGCCTCTCAGGTGATTCGCGTACTCGCTTGTCGCCGGACTACATTTACACAATTGTGAAATACAGAGGCACGATTAGGTTTCAAAATTCGGTAACATGAGCATATCTTAGTCGACATGAATTGTGGTTGTTCGGCGGAAGAGATTTTAGGAGCAATAACTGGAGAAAGATAAACATATTATAAAATCAAAAAAAAAAAAAAAACGGGGCCTCAGAATATATCTAAATCAGTAAATTGTACTGCAAATTTAATTTCTCATGCAGTGCAGACAAAATCCACTATGAACTTTAGCAAATGTTGATTTTAGCAGATTTTTTCAAATGGGAACTCAAATGCAAATTTTTCCTTGAACTACAAGAATAAATTTGAATTCAAATATGCTCATAATTACTCGATACGTGTGCCTCCTAGTACTCCTAATTTTTTTTATAAGATTGTTTTAAATACATCCGGGTTCACGCAAGTCTATGCACACAATTTTCCGTTTTGGTTTAATACATTTAAATGGTACTGCAAATTTAATTTTTCCTGCAATGAAGACAAAATCCACTATGAACTACGAGATCAGATATGAATTCAAATATGCTCATAATTACTTGATACGTGTCTTAATACTCCAAATATTTTTTCTAAGACCTACCTTAATAAGACGGTTCTAAATACATTCATGTTCAGATCAGTTCACGCAAGTCTATGCACACAACATTCCGTGTTTTGGTTTATAGTTGAGAAAAACTTACATGTAGTCGGATGGGTTCTTGGGCCAAATCTTCATGTCCCTCTTGTCCTCAGGGTAAACACAGTGGAAAAAATAGTCCTCCCACTCCAGCTGCCCACAAGCATTGTTTGCCAATTTGCTTCCATACCCCTGTATATTCCCAGAAGCATGATCATTCGCATACTTCTCCTTCTCCTCCACGGGCTGATTGAAAAACCCCTCTCCGGCCACCCTAACCCTGTCCATCAGCTCTTCCGGGACGCCGTGGTTCACTAGGTGCATCACCCCCCACTCTGTCGCCGCCTTCTTCAACGCCTCGTGGCATCTCTCTCTAGCCTCCTTCTCCTCCGATACCAAGTCTTGTAGATCGATGGTTGGCACCTGAACACCCCCGGAGCCACGAAATTTAGTCAGTATTTACGGAGGGATGTTTGCACCCGAACAATCTGGGCCATTCATTTCAAAATTCAACAGCTTGGATTCAAAGGCTCGGCTTTTGTTTTTCTTTTTCTTTTTTTAAATTCCGGAAGGTATTTAATGAGGAGAGGGAGGGAATCAATCTAAGCCAGTAAAAGTTTAAAACGTACGGCCCAGATCACGCTGGATCGGTAAAGAATTCTATATGATAAATTCTATACCTAAAAGGTAAATTAAAAATCAAAAAAAGGTTTATGGTAGTATATGAAAATATAAATAATTGGTGCAATTTAAAACTTCAAGCTTTTTATTGTACTAATAAAAGGTCAAATAGGTTAGAATCGAGGTCAATCGACCCTACTTGCCTAAGCATGACAATGTTCACTCATGCTTACCTGAGGCCCCTCGTGTTTCTTCTCCTCCTCGAAAATGTTGCCGATGCTGGTGAGCTCCTCTTTAGGCCTCACGTACTCTTTCGGGATGGACTGGATGCCGCTGCTCGCAAGGCTCTCGACGCGACTGGGAGCAGCAACCATTGTACTCACCATTCTGATAACCAAACGCTTTACAAAATTCCAAACGAATTTGAGAAATCTCAGAGTTTGAAGTACGAAGAAGAGCTAGAGCAACTATGTGTGTTTGTGTCTAGTGACTGAGGGGGTTTTATATAGGACGTTCGATTTCACGCAAAACCATGGGCAGGCAGAGAGCTAATGGTAGTAAAATCTGGAAGGATTTGAGGGTTAGAGCTACCAACCAAACAAGAGAGATGAGAGGGTATTATCAGCCATTGATCACGTGGTGAGATGGGTTTTACCAGACTCGATGTGTGGAGCAAAAGTGGAAGGTTAGTTTGAAGGGAGGGTTTGAGCACGAGGTAGTCTAACAGTCATGAGAGATGCCTTCCCAATTCTTTTTCTAGTATTGGAAACAGGGAAGCCCGTTAGGTTGACGAAGTTTTACAGGTCAATCAATCTCTACCAACCCGGCCACTTCACACCTGTTTGGAATTATTAGGTGCGTAATGTGCAGAAACTAGAATGTCCCTGACTTTTTCACTTTTTATGGGGATTTATTTTGATCTTCTCCGGTTCATATTTTAGATTAGAATAGACAAATCAGATCTGGATCGTCCGTTGGTATATTTAATGGTTTGGTACATTGAATGGTACTTTCTTCTCAGGAAGAGTTTATGTGCAAATCCAAACCAATAAATATAACAATGAACGGTCCAAATGTGAAATGTCTTTTCTAGTCCAAAACATGGGCCAAATCAAGAGGATCCATTCCCTTTTCGGTTGTACAAAAAGTTTTTTAGTTTGAGAACAAGTTTATTGGACATCGATTTATCTATACTAGGAGTGTACAAGAAAACCGAAAAAGTAGTAAACCGGATCAAACCAATCTATTTGTATCGGTTTTATGGCTTATTAATGGATTAGTTCTGATTCTAAAAAAATAAGACGGTCCCTGATTTTATAATTGCAAACCATGGGTCGAACTGAACTGGACTGTTTACCCATATATAGTACTTTAATAGTATTCTCTCCATCCTTTTTATAGTGTGGACATTCTGGTTTGGGTTGTCCCTTAATAAGTGTGTGTTTTGAAATATTAATGGGTAAAAATTTGTACAATTATCATTTTACCTTTTTGAAAAGTTAGTGGATAAATAGTTAATCGGCAAAAGTGAATATGAAAAGTATAAAGTGGAGGTAAAGTTGATGTGATAGATGTAATGGTGATATTTCTTTGATAAGTTAGATTTACGAAGCCACACGCTTAAAAATGAACGGAGAGAGTAGTTGTTGTAGTTATTTTGTTGGCCTTCTTGATCAATTTGTGGGTTGGATTGATAGTGATATTTTGTGGACAAATTCCATTTTTAACATTAATGAGATTGTTGTCATTGTTATGCAGTTTATTTTGTTAGCAATGGTATATATGTTATTCTTTTTTCTCTTTTTTTTTTTTGCAATTTGTAGATGATATAATATGGTTTAGAACTGGAAACCGAACCAAACCGGACCGGTCTAATGGTTTGGTTCCGGTTTGGTTCTATATGGGTAATGGTCTAGTAATGGTTCTCAATACTTTGGAACCATTAGATATGGTTCAGTTCCTTGATTTCTACAAACCGGTCTAATCCGGACCATGTACAACCCTACTATACTTCATCCCTTCCAAAATGTTTTTTCAAGCTGCGAAATGAGAACTTAAAAATAATGAATTTCTTTGTTCAATTTTCAGATCAACAATTTACTTGATATTTTAGTTCATGAAAAAAGTGAATATTTCCTTGGCACAAATGTTTTATTTGTAAGTTTTTATTTTATGAACCGAACAAATATTCTGGGACAGATAAGGCAGTATCACCAAAGACCAAAGACAGTGTGGAGCCAGAATTTGCACCTGAGGAAGGCCAATGATGATACAACTTTGTCCGTGAAGCGATATTACTATGAAACTAGCTTGAGTTCTTTTTATCTATAGGGATTATTTTTGAGAAATTAAAATTAATCTCAAGAAGTCATTGATATGGTACCGCGTAATGCAACATTAAATTGTCCTGTGCATTCTCAGGCTGAATTCGACTTAGTATACTAAAAGTAAAAATTGTACGTTCATTTTTAAGTATGGTTAAAATTTTATGGATTCTTTTAAATGCATCACAAAATAATACTAATAAATTTTTTTGCATGGGGAGATTTGAACCATTGGCGGATCTACATGGGAGCTGGGTGGCCCCGGCCACTCCCGATTTCCTATTTTAAAGTATATTTACTTATTTTTTTTAGATATTTGTTAAAAAAATTATACAATTTCAAAAATAATAAAAAAGTAAGGATAATTTTTATTTCGAGAACACTAAAATATGGTGAATCCTACCGTGCGACAATGATACTGCGTTTGTCGAGTGATATGATAGCAAAAGTACTAGTGATTAATTTTCTAATTTATCAAAACATAACATTAAAACTCGAATGACTGGATTTAGTCTTGAAAAAATCATCATACGAAGATTTTTTTCATCATCCAACCCCCTCCGACTTCGATGTTTGGCACCGCCAATTTTTTTGTGTCTTTTTGCATTTTGATTTTTTTTCTTAACCTATTCATTTAATTTTACTCTTTTGCAATTTATCTCACTGATACGAAATAGAAAAATAAAATAAATTTGTCCCAAGTCAATACAAAAATTGAAAATTAAAAGACAAAGAGAATCTGAAAAGATAAATCTAACTGTTTACAAGACCCCATTCGTAAAAGTATGCATAGGAGTAAATTTCATGAAAAGAAGTTTGTTTGTCTGTTTAGAATAAGAAAGGGACATAAGTTTATTTCAACGACAAGGCGAAAGAGATTGATAAATAAGCCTCCGGCCGTGACCAATTTTTGGTCCCAATTACTACTTTTTGTTGTCCTAAAATTATTGTCTCAGTTTCCAAAGTAACGGGCAAAAAGTGATGCATTTACATTTTTATCCTTACTTTTCAAAACTAAATACATGCAATAACGATGTTTTGAAAGGTAAAAAGAGAAGAAAAAAAAAAGATAAATACAATGATAATTAATGTTCCCCTAATAAATTAAAATCTCCGAAAGAGACTAATAAATTGGGACGAGAACCAGTTAATTTCCTTGGTATTAGTTATTTTCTTTCCAAAGTTTAGAAGACAAATAAAATCCCTTAATGAACTTTTCTTTCCTGGTTAGTTCTTCATTCGTATATTTAGTTTACTTCTTTTGAATTTTATCGGGTCACTTCACATGATACTTTATCCTGACCTCGAATAGGCGGAGATAGATTTTTCAAAGAATTAATCGAGATATGCACGCATGAGTTAACCCGGACGGAACTTCATCCTGAGTTTTTAATTAGCAGAAACAAACACACAACTACCATCCTTGCATGCACGTGATAGCTAACCCATGGCCCATTGTATTTCGTTTGCTAACAATACTGTAATTAATTTTGGAAAGTGGTCGCGATTGGATGTTGATGTTTAGTCTTACATAGGATGGACACGTGTATGGTTTTAAGTTGCCGTATCATAATGAAATTAAATACCGGCCGACCTCATTTTCCTTGAAATCATCGATATTCAGAATTCTTAGAAGAACATGTGAAAAACCATGATGCATTATATAGTACATATAAGTTGGTGACGATTCCAGGAAATTGTAGCAAGGTGTTTAAAAATTACTTCAACTTTACTAGCTCAATAAATCATTTCATATATTACTTAAAATATTGTGGTCAATAAAAATAACCTACATTCAAACAATTTTCTACTACGAAAAATGAGAAACTAAATTTTCCTTTTTGGTATGAAAAATTCATAAATTTTTAAAGTTCTTGTCTTGCATAGTGGTGTGACAAAGTGCAATCTGTAGAATAGGTTCTTGGTTAGTCAATGATTTTAACTTAGAGAGTCATACAATAGTCAACAATTAATCGAGAATAGAAAAATCTGTAGATGAGTGAAAGAGAAGGCAGCGGTATTCAGTCTACTTCTGATTGATATCCTTGTGCACGAGCTCTAGGAGAAGTAGATCTGCGAATACTCACAAGAACAACGTTCTTTATTTCAGCACTCAAGACCACTTTCTCTCTCTAGAATTCCAGTACCTCTGTAATGAATCAATCTCTTGGAATTTGTGAAGAAATGTCTCACATTTATAGGGATCGCTAGCCAATCACTGGGCAATAGACATTCCCCTTATAATATGAGGACACGTGTTCTCTCCATATACTAGGACGGACCACGTGAGTGACATCACCGGTCGCGAGGACCAACCCCGCGACATGGTCATGCGTACCGTCACATAATGCTTTTAGGGACGGAGGGATTATGATTTTAGGCTTTTCTAGAATTCATAACCTAGTAGTATGTGAACACTCACCAGCCACTACTTCAAAGTTGAATGCATAAATTGGTTTTTTTTTTTTTTTTGAAGAGCAAGAACATCATTAAAGCAACAGTTAATTGTTCTAGGGTTCATAAATGAAATTTATTGGGTCATTTAGTCCATGTTAAAGTTTTACAAAGTCTAAGTTCCATGATTTTTTTTTTTTTAAGAATTTAGGCACTTTCAAAGGGTACCCTAAATTTAGGTTTTAAAGTACACTTTCCTATTATAGAATTTTAGTGGTTTAGACACTTTCATAAGGTACCCTAGGATTTAGGCACTTTCATAGGGTACCCTAGGATTTTAGGCACTTTATAGGATACCCTAGGGTTTAGATTTTAGGGTGCACTTTCCTGTCATAGGGTTTTAGTGGTTTAAGCACTTTCATAGGGTACTCTAGGATTTTTGTAAGGACCCGTAAATTCATAATATTTTTCCGGAATAACATGGGGTAAATGTGAGAAAATTAAAATTATATAATGCGGGTCAATGTGGAGTTGATGTAATGCATTTGGGTGTCTTTAATGTGCATTAGAAACTTGAGGGGTGTAAGTGTAAGAGGTATGTGCAAATACACTCACTCTAGAGGATTTTTTTTCAAAACCCACATCCCTCTCTCTCTCTTTCACAGCCGGCTTCCTCCCCCATTTCTCTCCTCCAAACTTCTTCACTCCATCTCCATAAATACACCTCCATAACTTGATTCCTTCAAGACCCAAGCACAAAATCCTCTCCTCTACGTAGTTTGAAGCTTGGGTTACGTTGGTTTGATCTTGGAAGCAAGCATTTCAGTTGGGGATCTCAAGAACACAGGGTTTTGCTTTCTCAACTCATTTGGAGCATAAATCTTGAGGTAAGGGACTTTTATCTACTCTCTCTAGTTGTATCTAGTTGAAATTGTACACATCTCTCCCTATTGACATTCAATTTCTAGTCAAATTTCTCTTCCACTATTAAAATGGGTTTTCTCCTTGTCTTGAGCTTGATTCATGAATTGACTTGTTGAATTGCTCAATTGATAGTTGTTTTACACTCCTTTTATACCTATTTGTTGTTTAGAATCATCAATGCTTGAGTTTAGACAATTGAAATGAAGTTTGGGTTGAAATTCCATGCCAAAGGAGCAAAAATCTGTGTTCGCTGCACCTTTGGTCCAGTCGTGGTCCGGACCAACTCATCTGTAACACCTAACCAGCAACCTTGGTCCGGACCTTGAAGGGGTTTGGTCCGGACCAACCCATCTGTACACTCAAAATTTGTTTCGGGCTTTTCTTCCTTGATTGATCCCCGTTGGTCATTACCATCATGTAATTGACCCCTAACATCGACATAACCTTCAAATTGAGTTTGTGACACGTGGAATTAGTCGAACACCTTGCGATACGTATTGGACACGCTCCATATTGAGTTGGTTTGACATTTTTGGCAAAAATTGTGAAGTTTTGAACTAAATGGGATGCATGGAATGTTTTGATGAGATAAATATTTTGAGAAGATGAAAACGGATTTATGATTCTAGGGTTCACCCGTTTGGTGTCCCTAGCCATGGGTGAACGGAGCCCACGAAATCTGGCAGAGGGATTCATTCCCTATTGAATCAAATGGTTGATTTCTATGAAATGTTGGAAAGATATGTTTTGAGATATTCTTGATGTCTTTAGTGAAATTGGACACTTGGACACAAATTTGAACACATGTGACACTTGTTGGTGATTTTGACTAACTAAATGGATTTTCAAGTTTCATTTGGGTACTTTGAAATGGTTTCGGACACATGGATACGTTAGGGACACTTGGATATTTCTCGGCCGTTTAGTCATACGTTGGACACGTCGGTCATTCCATTCATGTTACCTCCTCCTCTAGTGCACATATCATCTATATACACCTAGCGTTAGTAGATTGGTTTTCTACTGGGTTAGTGAGCTCACCCTATCATTTTCAGGTACACGGCGTGGAGCATGAGATTGGATGCTTGCGAAGTGATGCATTATATGGAGTCTACACATGCATGAAGTTATTCTTCCATCTTATAATTAGTATTTTTGGTAGATGACAATGTAACTTCTATTTATTCAATCTTTTGACATTATGGGATTTATGTAACTACTTCAAACTTATTATTGGGTATCTTTGTATTCGGGTACGAGTTGGTACCGTTTAGTGAACCGTTGACCGAATTATGTAAAGGAAGGTTGATTTAAGACTTTTCTATGGAAGTTTAGTTGACTTTTGACTAGCATATATACGTGGATATTCCTAGTATTTAGTTTGTTAAAAAGCAGGGCGTGATAGTTTTAGACACTTTTCATAGGATACCTTAGGATTTTAGGCACTGTCATCGGGTACCCTAGGATTTTAGACACCTTCATAGGGTACAAACTTTTTTTTTTGGTAAGGTAACAGAAAAAAAAAGTAGTGTGAGGACTGGATAGGTTATAAATTTGTTTGGTGGATTAATGAGATTACAAATCCTTTGCCAAGAACTTTTGAATAAGTTCCATTAGGGGGCATGGAAGAACTGCCATTTTTGGCCAGTTCCAACGTCTTCCCCGTCGAACATCATGGATCGGCCTCCCCTCCTCATTTTCTGTTTTCTTTTTTGGTTCTTTTTCTGTCCAAAGTTTCGCAATAAGCATCTCGTCAAAGGGCACCGGTGAAAGCTCCAGTTTTGATGGCCATCCTTTGTTGCTCCTACTATCCTCGTTGCTTCGGTGACCTTTGCACCTCTCCGGCGTCGCCCTTTGTCGGATCTGTAACCATGTATGTATGTATACCCTTTTTTTCACTGATGCTCGGCTTCCCCCTCCGATCTTTCCCTCCCAGTAGCGGTATTCTCCATTTCCCATTTCTCTCACCAACCAGCCGGCTCCCCTTTCCCTGATCTTCCCATCCCCGTAGCGGCATTCTCCATTTCCCATTTCTCTCACCAACCAATCGGCTCCCCTTTCCCCGATCTTCCCATCCCCTTCAGCCGTCCGATCAATTGTTTCTCTCACCTGTCTCGATCAGCCCCTTACCCATTTCCCTTTTCCCCGTCTGATCGGGTTGTTCTTCTTTCTCTCCCTTCCAACGATTGAATTCGGCTCCCCTGTTCATTTCCTCCCTTCCCTGTCAAATCCGATCGGCTCCCAATTTTCATATATATGCATGTAGGTTTGTACTCTATTTTTTTTTTTTTTTTTAGATTTTGTGTTTTGTCCCATTTTTGTTGCACGTTTATTTTGGGCCGTGGATCCTGTCAATAGGGCATATGTTCTTGGCCTTCTTAAAGCTGGTTGCGTTCTACCCTGATTGTGTTCTTGTAGATGTGTTGGGGTGCAGACAACCTTCAGTAGTGATTTATACCGGGGGGGGCGGGAGTCCCCAGGGATACGAACGCAGTCCGGGGGTGCGACTTTAGGAGCATCCCGGACTGCAGCGAAAACAATATTTTTGGACCTCTGTGTGTAATTTCGGCCATAGGGCCCGACCTATTTATTTAGCAGTTTGCTCATAATTAGTGTTATTAGTTTTTAAAGAAAAACAGAGAGAGGCGAGAGAAAACGTGAATCTCAGAGAGATTGCGAGAAGACTTGTACTCTTGTTAATCAATTTCATAGTGGACTGGTGTGGCTCCCGTGGTTTTTCCTCGCGTTGAGGTTTTCCACGTATAAAAGTTGAATTTTTTTTGCACCGTATAAAAGTTCTCAATGAGATCTATCAAACAAGATCCATAATGCATATTTTTTGAGGTTCACATTAAAAAATATAAGCCGTTGAAAATGACACGCAGTCCCTGTTGAAGTTTGGCTCGATTTCTAAAAAAATTGGGCGTTCGCAGCATCTCTGGTCCGGACCAAGGCATGGCTGGTCCGGACCAAGCATTCTGGGCATGTTTTGATGCTTGCAGCATCTCTTGTCCGGTCCCTGTCCGGACCTTGTCCGGAAGAAGGGTGCTGGTCTGAAAACAACGTTGCAGTTTCTCTCATCCGGTATCGTCCGGAGTTGGTCCGGACCAGAGACTCCGTGTCTGCACGTTTTGGCTGCGTTTTTTAGGGTTTTTTTAGGGGCTTAAAAGCCCAATATGGTTATGTCTTGTTGGGCACTCATTTGTTTAGTATAAATACATGTATTATGCCTCTTTTATTGGTGTGAGAACAAATATTAGGGCATTGGGTTAGAGTTTTGAGAGAGTTGCCTTTGTTTTGGCATTTGGTGAGTTTGGGTAGAAGATTTTCTGCAGAATTCTTCTTTGTAGCTCTTTTGAGCATTCGTTTTGTTAGTGAAGCCATTGATCGACTGCCCGTGGACTAGGCTTACATTCCAAAGAAAGGCCGAATCACGTAAATCTGTGTGTCTCTCTCTCTTTTCTTGTGTTGTTTTCTCTCACCTTCTCTCACATTTGTTTTGGTTAGTTGGGTTTACTTTGCACTTAGTTTTGTTCTTCGAATCAATATTCAATAATCACATCTGTCTGATTGGGTGCGTTTGTGTCTCTGTGGGCCCGCCGCACAACAATCCCAACATGGACTATCATTTTGGGACGAAAGGATATATTAATAGTTTCTGGTTGAGGGAGTACAAATGATTAGAACCATAGATTATATATTATGCTTTTTCAGTAGGACTTTTTATTTCAATTATCGATTCTCGTTCTGTGCTCTCGCTATTGCAAATTACAGTACTCCCTCCGTCCTTTTTATAGTGTGGACATTTTCATTTTGTGTTGTCCCTTAATAAATGTGTAATTTGAAAAGTTAATGGATAAAAGTTGTACAATTATAATTTTGCCCTTTTGTAGTGGGTAAATAGTTAATGAATAAAACGTGGAGGATAATTTTGGATTGTGGAAGTAAAAGTATGTTGATGTGGAAAGTGTAAAGTAGAGGTAAAGTTGATGTGCAATGTGTAACGATGATGTTTCTTTAGTAAGTTGGATTTACGAACCCACACACTTAAAAAGGACAGAGGGAGTAGTAATTTAGAATGTTTTCAAAGATGATTTCACGCCTGGTTGTGTTTATGCCTGAGCAATACGTGGCCTAGATTAAAACAAAAAGCCTTGACATAAATAAAACAATCAATTAGAGCATCCTTATCAGGATCATCAAATTTTGCACCAAATTTAACTTCAAAAACACTTTTAATACTTTAGCAGGTCACTTTATAAAAAAATCACAGAATCAGACTATCTATTCAAACTTTTACTCTTCCCTCCCTCCTCCTCCTCTTTTGGTATGTGAACAGTAGGTCACCTCTTTTAGTGTGTTACTGTAGCAAAGTTAAAAAATGTAGCAAATTCACTACTACAATAAACTTAAACGATTACATGTAAAACCCGTGATCTTTATAATTTAATCACGGTTTTAAAACCGTGGTTGATGGAGCCGTTATTAAAAGTCTTCAAGATTAAACCACGGTTTATGTCTGTGGTTAAATGTATGTCCAAACTGATATGTAAACGCATAAAGCGTGATGTTAAACAAGATAAGACCACAGTTTAGACAACAAACCGTGCTTAAAGATCATAAAAGATCACGGTTTCAAAATAAAAGCGTGTTTAAAAACATTATACAATTACGGTTTACATGTCAAACCGTAGTCAAATCAACAATATTATCATGGTTTGAAGATAAAACTGTAATAAAATTAGTATTAAGATCACGGTTTGGATAAATAATGTGAGTAAAAATACTATACAATCACGGTTTGCTAAAAAGACTGTGATTAAATTAACTTTATCCTCACGGTTTGGACAAATAACGTGATTAAAAATACTATACGTACAGCCACGGTTTGCCCAAAAAACCGTGAGTAAATTAATTATACCATCACGGTATTTAATGTGACTTGCCATATGGCACCATCTCCATAACCTCTCAATTCTTATCCCAACATGCATTTGCCACGTGGCACCATCTCCACAACCTCTCAATTCCTATCCCAACATGCATTTGCTAAGAATTGAACCCCCAACCTCTCAAGTCTTATCCTAACACTCAACCGCTATGCTACCCAAGTCTTTATGTCAAATTTTCAAAAAAGTATTTATATGTATTATCTTTTCATTTATTCCCTTTTATATTACAACAAATATGTAATCTATTTTACATAAAATATATTGCATAATATTATAATATTTTATTTTATTTTATTTTA
>JAXBDA010007172.1:0-18401 GCA_036023075.1 Gaultheria prostrata
TCGTCGCGAGGACCCTTAAACACACGTTTTAAACACATTGAACGGATCGGATCGTCGAAATTTGATCCGGAAATGGGAGTCCCACACTTTAACAAAGTGTGGGATCCCACATAGGAAGGTGAGTGTATATATATATATATATTTTTTTTTTTTTACTTTTCGAAATTCTTTCATCTAAATAAGCTGGCATAAAAAAAAAAAAAATCGACCCAAAGGGATAAAAGAATACAAAAAATATAAACAAGCCTTCAACAATCCAAACACCGGAGCCCAAAATGCATGTTAAAAAATGGTTTTTGGGTTCAATGGGTGCGACCCATTGTTCTCTAGCAAGTAGCAACACCTAATTTACAGAGTAGAGATAATGTTGCATCGCCGTATTAAAGTCCAAATACAATAATACAACCATTTTAATGCCCTACTCAGCTACAAGCCCAAGCTATTGGGCTCGGTACTTGATTTCGATGTGGAATTTCCAACCTCTCATATAATTAAGAAACTACATAAATTCAAAGAAAAGACCATTGCAATCAAGTAATAGAATTAACGAATCAATTGATCTATTTCCAGCTTTCGGGAACTTTTTGCAATGTTTTATCCGATTTTTTTATTTTTTTAATTTCTCTCACCGATATAAATTGGAGAAAATGTAAAAAGTGACTCAAAATGGACAAAAGATCAGGAAAGATATAAAAAGAAGAAAAAATAAATGAAGAAGCCATTTTGTTAAAAAGTGGTTGTTTGGTAGCTGGGTTTTTCCAATGGGTGCGGTTAGACATGATGCGCCCTTCTCTCCATCAACCGTTCTGGACCCAACGGGTTGGTTGCAGACCCCTCCACTTTGAGTCTGTGAATCTCAGTTTTGTATTGCTTGCCAACCCATAGTGGGATGGATGCGCACCAAATTCATTCATTTGTGGAGTAGAGAGAATGATGCACCTGTCACATTAGAGGCCCGAATATAACCATTCAACCACTTTAATGCCCCGCTTGGTTACAAGCCCATGCTACTAAGCTCGGCAATTAAATAACCCAATGTGCTAGCTTATAAAATAGAATATCAAGCTATAATTGACCGATGTGGGATTCTCAAATTTCCAATGTAATTAACAAAGAACAGAAGTTCAAGAGAAAAAAAAGAAGATTGAAGAAGGAAATCTCAATCCAGAGATTGAACTTGCGAACAAAATGTACTCATTAAATACATACACATGAAGCCAAAGAGAGCGAAAGCGAAAAGAAGAAGAAGAAAGAAACTAATGAAGGAATGAACATCCATAGCCATTTTCTTTTCCTGCTCTATTGATACCATGACACCCATTTGGTAGCCGCTCAGTTTACGTGAAGTATGAGAATTTGGAACAAAAATATGTGTAGATTATTGAAAAAGAGAAGGAAATATATGAAGATGTAAAATCCAAGATTAAAGATGATTTTCATGAGGATTATGTAAAGGATAATGATGAGAAGAGTGATGGTGATGATTAGGGAGATGGGAAGCAACATGGTTGAAACAGAAACCAAGGAAATTAAGCAAAAATACCCCAACTAGAGAAGAGGGAATGGAAGCAAAAACCAGAAGGAGATTTCTATCCTTCAAACTCTTGATTTTGCTTGATTGATGAAGTAGTGGAACAAGGGATTGATCATTTTTATGTTGTTGTTTTTGCTTTCCACTTGTTAAACATGAGAAGTGAGAGTTTGTTAGGTCTCTTTGTCCTCTTTTGGAGAAATTCTCTTACGATTTTATTATACCTGATCTACATGAGGAAAAAAGCCCAATAAAAAACCCGGCCAGTAACATTGAAGATGGTGGTGTTGTTAACCCGTGAGTGAAACCTGGCCCGTAACATTGAAAAGGGTGGTGTTTTTTCTCTTTTGATCGGCAAAGAAAATTTCATCTCCATAGAGGGCAATATGAAATTAGGGTGGCGTTGTTAGCCCACAAGTGCCTAACAACCGGGTCCGAACTTGGGCATAAACTTTACACCAGGCATAAACACACCAGGCCGGCGCTTAGCCCACATGTATTTGTAGAATATATTAAATATTAGGTACGTCAATAGTTTCTTAGATAAGGTTATTACGGTTAAGCGGTAAGATCTCTGAGTTTTATCCATTAGGTCTTTGTGTTCGATTCTTCTGGAACACACAAGCTTAGGGTAACAAGTGCTATTCTTAGCCATGCACCACATGGCGTAAATGTTAAAGACGCCCCATTGTTAAAGCATGCTTAGGACCCTGAAAATCTCAAGGTCGATCTTGCTAACAACACCCTCTAGCTCAAATCTCCCAAGCAAACCGGCTCTCTAGTTTTTGATTCCACACTAAAATGAGGTACACTGAGTAAACGGAAAAAACTCCCTAGGCTACAGCTCACCATAGCCTGGCCTTAGTTTTTCCCTTGAAAGTGGGCTCTGGTTTTTCACTTCTTCAAAGTTAGGGTTTTCCTACTTCTCTCTAGGTTTGAAAAATACTTCTATTTTAGACAATAAAAATTCCTAGATATGAATTCCAACTCCTCGCCTCACACAAAATTGAAAAGAAACCCCACAAAGGGGATTGATGGGCTACAACTATTGGGTTGTAATGGGCTTTGTTGGGTTGTTCAAAAGAGATTAATTTGTAGACAATTTTTTGGGTGGGTGTCAATTTAGAACTAAATTTATTGGACTAAAATTTACATGTAATTTTTTTTTCTTCCTTTTTTTGAACTCACCTAGGCTACAGCCCACCATAGCCTGGCCTTAGTTCCGCCCTTGATCGAATGACTTTAATGACCTATTTGGTCACAAGTCTAGGCGATTGAACTCGGCACTCAATACCACAGTTTATAAAATAGAATATTACTAGTAAGTCACAATACAACAATGTCGGATACTCATATCTCCATTTTTTTTTTACTTTTCAAATTTCTCTCATTTAAATGACATAAAAAAAATAAAAGCTCGACCCAAATGGATAAAAGAGTAGAAAAAAATAAAAGAAAGCCTTCAACAATCCAAACTCCGGAGAGCCCAAAGTGTATGTTAAAAAAGTGGTTTTTTTGGTTCAATGGGTGCGGCGGCCCATTCTTTTCTACCAAATAGCAACAGTTAACCGTTGGGTTCCCATGCCAGCTCTCCACTTTGACTCCCATTGATTTTAATAATTCATATTGCAGAGTAGAGGTAATGTTGCACCCGTGTATGTTTTTTATAAATATATAATCAATTTGAATATGGTAATTTTGTTAAAAAGTGGTTATTTGGTAGTTAGATTTTTCTAATGGGTGCGGTTAGACATGATGCACCATTCTCTCTATCAACTGGACCCCTCCACTTTGAGCCTTCGATCAACTTTAGTAATGCATGCCAACCCATGGCGGGATGGGTGCGCACCAAGTCCATTTGTGGAGTAGAGAGAATGGTAACACCCATCGCATTAGAGGCCCAAATACAACCATTCAACCACTTTAATGCCCCGCTTGGTTACAAGCCCATGCTATTGAGCTCGACATTCAATTAATCCAATGCGATAGGTTATAAAATAGAATATTGAGCTATAATTGGCCTATGTGGGATTCTCAAATCTCCAATGTAATTAACAAAGAAGTGAGAACAGAAGTTCAAGAGAAAAAAACGAAGGAAATCTCAATCCAGACATTGAACTTGTGAACGAAATGTACTCGATTCATCGTGCCTCTACCAACCAATCTGCGATTAAACATATACCTTAAATTCTCTAGAAGAAGAAAACCTTAAATTCCTTTTTTTCTTTCTGTTCGCGATGCTGCTGTTGGTATGCTACGGGGTGTGAACGGTGTAGGCTGGTCAAATTACCGCTGTTGTTCCTCACCCCTAATGTGGCTATCTGACCGGAGGTGTTCTTTTTTTGTTTATTTTGGTGCTTTGTTATTCCCTGCGTGGAATCTTTACTCCCTTCGAGGGTGGTTGTTCGGTACTCCTTTTCGGGATAGTTTTCATTTGTACTCAGTGTATTCACTTCTGAACCACATGGATAACCCATTTATTGGGGGTTTCTACCCTTTGATGGGCTCCGGTTTGGGGTTTGTTGCCCTTTGGGCGGTTATTGAGTAATAAAAAAATTCTAAGTTTGTTCAGAAAAAAAAAAAAAAAACCCATGGCGGGATGGGTGCACACCAAATTCATTTGTGGAGTAGAGAGAATGATGCACTTGTCACATTAGAGGCCCAAATACAACCATTCAACCATTTTAATGCCCCGCATGGTTACAAGCCCATGCTATTGGGCTCAGAATTCAAATAACCCAATGAGATAGCTTATAAAATAGAATATCGAGCTATAACTAATTGATGTGGGATTTTCAAATCACCAATGTAATTAACAAAGAACAGAAGTTCAAGAGAAAAAAGAAAAGAGGAAATCTCAATCCAGAGATTGAACTTGCGAACGAAATGTACTCGATTCATCGTGCCTCTACCAACCAATCTGCCAGTAAACAGTTGGACATTTTAAAGAAGAATTGAGGTTTAGGGTTTGATTTCCTTGCTTCAAAACCAAGGTTTGGTTTTCTTTCTTTTGTTCATTTTTGCTGTCCTTGAATGTCGAATTTGATGAGGAATGGTGGAGGGAGAGGAATAGATAGATGGAAAAATGAAGTAAAACTACTTTCACTCTTAGCTTTGTTCATGTCAAGGAAAATGAGAAGGTGAGATATACTGGTTTTGAATTTTTTTTTCCCATCTTTGATTAAATAACTCTTTAAGTACAAATGATTATATTTTGCTTTCATTCTTTTTCTTCCGTTGAGAGTACTTTAATTGAAAGCCGAAGCGAACAATAGAATGCAATAGCCCAAGAAGAGACTTCACACACTACCAGAAGCCTTGCAAGGCCTAAAACCAGAAACAATAAAGCATACACTCATAATCAGGTCATGCCCAAGCCGAGTAAAAACCGAAACAATGACAGGAAACAATTACAGAGGATTGTATGAGGCTCATTCCGCGTTCTGCATATATCTCTATCTCTTGGCTAGGCTTCATTCTCCTCCAATCCATCATATAGTCTCTAACAACATTACAGATTTTGGAACCAAGAGAACATGGATCCAAGGCCTTTCGTTGGAATATTCTCACATTTTTTTCACCAAACATTAAAAACAGCAGCAGCCAAAGAAAGCTTACCAGCAACTTTTCTAAAGCTCTTCCCGTTTGAGTGTGAAATAAACCATTTCATTTCTTTCAAGACCTCACCTATGCCAAAGGGGCCCTAGCCACCTGGATTTTCCTCGGAATATCCAACAACACAGCTTACTATTAGGGCATTCAAAAAATAGATGGTTTGTGGTTTTCAATGTTGACATTTCTACGTAGAATGCAAGCTGCATCACTTGCAACACCCAACACAAGCAACCTTCCACACCATTAAGCTTATTTTGCATAGCCAACCAAATGATGAAGGCCCACCTTGAATCATTTGTTAAACCACGCCACCTTGCACCACTCCTTAGTTTCATAGGTACATGACATCTGATAGCATTCCAAGCGGATTTCAGGGTATAGTTGCCATGTCTTATCCAGTAGAAAATCCTCTGTGGAATTGGCTCCGATGTCCTAAATGAAACCGTTCCTCTCTGCAAGTCACTTCCAGAGTTCCACAACATTTTGTATAAAAGAGGACACTTAAGCGTCAAGGGATCAACCAATGCTAGAGCAGACCCCCTCCCTATATCTCCTATTTAATGGTCCCAACGTATGCCAATTATATAGCCA
The DNA here is from genome assembly GCA_036023075.1 of Gaultheria prostrata. NCBI lineage: Eukaryota > Viridiplantae > Streptophyta > Magnoliopsida > Ericales > Ericaceae > Gaultheria > Gaultheria prostrata. The sequence goes on from JAXBDA010007172.1 coordinate 5,738, forward strand.
TGCAAAGGTAGAAGCTCCATTTCCAATTTTGTACAGAATGAGGGGCTGACAAAAGTTCCTAAAATGGAAAATCTTCCTAACAGTCCATGAATAATCAAAGGGTAAAGCTATATGCCATAAATTCCGAGCCTTCATGGTACATGTATGCACTCATTTAACCCAAAGAGAATCAGCTTTTCACCGAGGGCCCAAAGTTGTTTTAACATGGCTGCAATGATGCATTCCTCTTGTTTCCTGATATCCAAACCTCCTTCTTCCCTGGGAGCATAGACCACGGCCCATTGACTTTGGTACACTCATGGTTCAGCTCACACCGAGAACATGGAAAAGCCATCAGCTTGCTTTCAATACCTTTGAGGACCTTCTGAGGCATGATAAAAATCTGATCCGATATAGCAGGATGTCAAACACGATGGACATAATGAGCTGGGCTTCATCCCATAGGATTAGATTTTAGCAGATCAACTCTGAATCCTGCCCAAAGTTCTCTCTTGTAAGATCATACAGTCTCCTACCTTGAGCGTTGTAGAAATCAGGGGAACACCAAGTATTTTATGGGTGAAGTCCTACTTGTATAGGAAGAGCATCTCTAATACCCTCCAAGTATCAACTTATTGGACATTTACAGATATCTTCGGTATAAAAAAACATAGAAATTTGTATCTTAATTAACCACGCCATCAAGATTTTTTATTTTTTTTTAATGTCAAGTGGTACGAGGAGTATATTTAAAGATTCAGCATAGTGTGAAACTTCAAGCGAGGTCTGCGATAACTAAATCAAGCTTCATAGACAACCACCCCAGAAATAGCCTTACACGGAGAAGAAACAACTTATTAAACGAAAGAGTATTATAAAGAAAAATTACTAACAATCACTTCGTGTCTTCGACAAAAATTGGACCTCTTGAACTCTCATCAAGAATATATTTAAAAAACTTTTACCCTGCTATAAAACTGATTTGAAGGTTGGTCTTTGTTAGTAAGGACCCGTGGACAAGGAAACCAGAGAATTTATAGTAATATAAAAGAAAGATACTAGAATCACTACATCCAGAATTAAGCATTAGGGTTTCAATTTTCTTAATTATATGAATGAAAGTCTAGGAGGTGATAACGTACTCTTTATGAATTAGAGGAGTCTAGATAAAGATAAAACCTAAAACTATGGCTTGGGTTCACATTTGGACACTAGAGTCAATAAGGTGTTGATGCTATCTATTATCTATATTCTTTAAGCATCATTCCCCTCAATTTTTTTGATAAATTGTCTTTACCTCCACTTATATTTGGTATTACAAGAATATTAGCATGCTGAAATTTCCAAATTCTAAATAATTTGCCTTAAAACTCTCACTTTGCTAAATTCCTAATGTCACACCTTGATAGCTCAGGTATCCAGGCCAACTTAAGCGCATCACAACTAATTCCTAGGATCAATCCCATGATCCACTAATCAGGACGGACTAACCTCGTTAAGAGTTTATAGCACTATGAGGTTTCTAGCCTAACACTTTAGGAAAAAACAATTCCCTAGGTCTCAGACTTTGACCGCTAGTTCAACTCCTGAAGCTCTAATTAATCTAGTCTTCAGATAGGTAGTCTTACTTAAAAATTACTCATTCAAAATCAAATTTTTTTTATTGCTATTAAAAAGAAAGAAACCCAAAGAAATAAAAATTCCCTTTCCTGCCCCAACATTTTTTAATTTTGTATACATCCACAACTTCTCATCCCTTCTTGCCTGAAGTCATTGGATGGGTGGGTGATTATTAAGAAATTTTCATTGACACATTAATATTCCCCCCTAAATTTTTTTATTACTTTTGCCTTCCCAGAAGTGCCAAAAAATACCCATCATTTTGGCTAAATTATAGGCCCATTCTTCCTAAATTTTAACATTGGAATTTTTTTCGATTTAGGTAAGTATTTTGGATTAATCATTAATCACGAAGAAAGGAATCTAAAAAGCAAAAAATTACAAACAATAGAAAAATTAAAGCTTACAAAAATTAAAGTTTGAAAGAGCTATCTAAACCCTTATGTTTATATTTAGTGTCGTTCTATCTGAATTTTTAAACTCCGGTCTATATTTTTCTATAATTATCACGATGAATATATAATTAATTTTAACAACAAATTACTTTAAAATATAACAAAGCAAGAAGCTAGATTTTCACATAAAGACAAAATGATTCAAAAAAAATACTTACTACTATTTAGACACTAATAGCAAAATAAATTTAGGTATGCACCCACAATAATAGAAAAAATAAGGGAGGAGAAGAGGTAATCATAATTTACCCAAAAGGAAGGACGGAAAGTGCTATTTCAGAAACCTCAGGAGAGGTCCTTGCATTTGTCAATAAACTCAGGGGCGTTTAGTGAAGTTTACCCAAGAAATTTACAACACCCCACTTCGTATTTTCACTTTGCATAGTTTGGTTGGGCTCAATCCATCTATCTTCTTGTTGCGGGAAAAAGCAAGATGCGGAGAATTGCTGCTGCTGTTGCCTCGATCTTCAGCCCGAGAACGGCACTTCATTACAGTAGAGGTAACTCATTTGTAGATCATACGCTCTTGTTTCATACCCAACTTTCTACAAACCCTAATCCCCCTGATGTCATTGCAATCACGAATCGAAAGCAACTACAGAAGTTGTTGCGGGAGAAGTCGAAAACGGGTTTTGATAAGCTGGACCGAGGAGGCGGAGGGCATACTTGAGATCATGATTCGGAAAGGTGAGAAACCCAATGTTGTCACTTATAGTGCCCTGATGGACGGATATTGTTTGCAGGGCCACATGAAGAAAGCAAAAGAAATTTTCAACTCCTTAGTTGATAAGGGCTTTGAGCCTAATATCTTAAGCTATAATATCTTAATCAATGGTTTCTGCAATAAGATGAACATAGACGAGGCCATGCAGCTCCTTCGAGAAATGCCCCATAAAGGGTTAAAACCTAATACCGAGACTTACACCACCCTTTTAAAGGGGCTTCTACGAGTAGGGAGATGTGATGCTGCAGAAAATATTTTTAATGAGATGATGAGTAGTGGTCAAAATCCTGACATTTTGACTTACTCAATCTTGTTTGATGGCTTCTTCAAGAACCAGAAAATCGGCAAGGCGGTGGAGGTGTTTACTTCGATGCGAAATCAAGGAATAGTTCCTGATATTGTTGTTTGTGGTATCCTCATAAATGGCATGTGCAAAGCTGGGAATATCGAAGATGCTCGGAAAGTTTTTAGTTCCATTTCAGCTAATAGTTTGAAGCCCAATGTTAAGATTTACACGGCAATGATTAGTGGACTTTGTAATGAGGCCTTGCTGGATGAAGCTGAGGAGTTACTCAAAGGCATGTATGCAGATGGTTGTCCACTCGATGAAATGACTTATAATATACTTGTTCGAGCATTCTTCTACAGGGGTGATACGCACAAGGTTCAGATATTTCTACAAGAAATGGTCAATCGAAATTTCTCAGTGGATGCATCTACCATGGAGGGTTTACTCACAGTTGATGGCGAGGATGGGGAAATTTTTAGAATGATTCAGAAGCTCAAGCCAAGGGATGAAAAAGTGGTGTCTTGAAGTCGAAGGAATTACTTCAAGCTGTCAAAGACGGGTACTTGTACCATGTTTGGGATGGGTAGGTGTCCTCGTGAAGTTCTTTTGTTGTCAAGTGCTTCTGCAATCTGAGCTGCAGCTACTTTTTGTTGCCTCATTCAAGTTTTTGCATTGGGTTTGCATTGGATGTCTTTTTCCAAGAATCTGTTGGTATCATTTGTCCAGAACCGTAAGCTGCTGTACACCTTGACCCTACAACGAACTTTTTAATTAACTATTCATGAAAGCAGAAAAAGGGGCATCACGGAGGGTAAACAAACTTGTTGAGGTATGACTAAATGCTATCATTCTTAGAATGTCGTTTTTTGTGGATGGAAACAAATTCCGCACTTGCTTGTGGCCAAAGTCGTCGAACATTTTGTTTTGGAGAGCACTAATCGTTTTGCCTCTTTTTGTTAGTAAAACCAATCTTGGGGGTTTGTTGATGTATGGGAAATTTTTTACGATACTAGATAGATGCAATTTTAATCCCGCTCTCCTGCAGTATCCTTATACTCTTATTGATTGGGTGTTCACTTCGAATTTCTTGTTCAAGTCCTTCACTTACTTTTTGTGTCAGGATTTCAGTTTGCCTTTAACAAGCCTTTCTTTTATTTATTTATTAAAGAAATGCAACTAGCTGTTTGCGTGGTTTCTTTATTCTGGTTGAATTTAAGAAATTGTTGGTATCATCATCCAGGGTTAAAAGACCTGCTGCAGCTAAAAGAGAGCATTCCAGTGGCAAGAGTACAGGCTGCAATTCAATGATAAAGTTTCTTTGAAGGGGACATTTCCATCGAGGACGCTTGCCGATTGTGGTGAAGAGCAGAAGCCATGCATGGTTCCCTTTCCACGATATACCAATTTGGACATGAGGGTGCCGGTGCTCTGGTATAATGTGATCAATCATCCCTCGTCATCTCCTTCTGTTTCGCATTGTGTTTGCGCGCGGCAGTAGATTTCTGTTTGCAGCAATTGGTTGTGTTTGTTTGGTTCGCAAGTAGAAGAAAACCTGAGTGGTGTTATTCTACACACATGATATAAAAAAAAAGTGAGTCAACTCGGCTCAATCTTATAATTGTTTGGTACTTGGGTTTTTACCTAAAGAACCAAAAAAAGAAGATAAATTTAGGTATTTTTACCTATTTTCTGTGTTTTTAGTATTCGAGTACTTTTTTTTTATTCTTTAAATTGTCTCGTGTAGATGAATTGCGAAATATAAAATTTTACTCAAAATGGACAAAAGTTTACGAAAGATAAGAAAATACATGTTCCAGGTTAATTCATTTCCACGCTCAGTGCCATAAAAAATAATAATAGAAAAAAACAAAAAGAAGACAAGCTCAAATGCGTTTTTTTTTAAATCAAAGTAAAAAAGTGGTTGTTTAGTAGTAGTTGAGTTTCTTCAATGGGTGCAATTTAGCTGGTTTGATGCATCTTTCTTCTCTATCAACCATTTGATGTAAATAAAAACTAACTTACGAATCAATTGTGCTTGGGAGGGCTCCACCACTTTTTACAATCCTCTCTCTCTCTCTCTCTCTCTCTCTCTCTCTCTCTCTCTCTCTCTCTCTCTCTCTCTCTTAATCCTAAACCAATCTGCCATTAAACTAATAAAACCATAAATTCCCATGTTGAAGAAAGCTTTGGTTTTGGTATTGATTCACTAAAATAACCCATGAAGCAACAATTCAACCATTTTAATGTCCCGTTTTGCTACAAGCCCAAACTACTCTCCTCGGTACTTGAATAATGGACAATAGTACTTTACAAAATGCAAAATAAATTGAGTTATAATTGATCGACGTGGGATTTCCAAACCTCTTATATAATTTAAAAAATTACAGAAGCCATTGCAATCCAGTGATAGAACTAATGAATCAATTGATCTATTTCCAGCTTTCGTGAATTTTTTGTAATGCTTTATCAGATTTTCTACTACTTAAATTTCTCTCACCGATATGAATTGAAAAAAATGTAAAAGTGACTCAAAATGGACCAAAGATCAGGAAAAATAGATATAAAAAGTATAAAAAAAGAAATCTAAACCGCACCCATTATAAAAAGTGGTTGTTTGGTAGTTAGGTTTTTCTAATGGGTGCGGTTAGACATGATGCACCATTCTCTCTATCAAGAGGACCCCTCCACTTTGAGCCCATGATCAAATTTAGTACTGCATGCCAACCCATGGCGGGATGGGTGCGCACCAAATTCATTTGTGAAGTAAAGAGAATGGTGCACCCGTTGCATTAGTGGCCCAATACAACCATTCAACCACTTTGATGCCCCGCTTGGTTACAAGCCCATGCTATTGAGCTCGGCATTCAAATAACCCAATGTGATAGGTTATACAATAGAATATCGAGTTATAATTGACCGATGTGGGATTCTCAAATCTCCAATGTAATTAACTAAGAATAGAAGTTCAAGAGAAAAAAAAGAGGAAATTTCAATCCAGCAATTGAACTTGCGAATGAAATGTACTCGATAGTCGATTCATCGTGCCTCTACCAACCAATCTGGCATTAAATACATACACATGAAGCCGAAGAGAGCGAAAGCGAAAAGAAGAACGAGAACAAGATCCCATGACAGCCATTTGGTAGCCGTTCAGTTTACGTCAAGTATGAGAATTTGGAACAAAAATATGTGTAGATTATTGAAAAAGAGAAGGAAATATATGAAGATGTAAAATCCAAGATTAAAGATGATTTTCATGAGGATTATGTAAAGGATAACGATGAGAAGAGTGATGGTGATGATTAGGGAGATGGGAAGCAAAAAGATTGAAACAGAAACCAGGGAAATAAAGCAAAATTCCCAAGCAAAAACCAGAAAGAGATTTCTATCCTTCAAACTCTGGATTTTGCTTGATTGATGAAATAGTGGAACAAGGGATTGATCATTTTGTTGTTGTTGTTGGGAGTAGTGTTAGAAGGTTTTGTGGTTTTGCCTTCCACTTGTTAAACATGTATGTGAGCTATTACTTTCCAAAGCTAATACAAGAATTAGTAAGTGAGAGTTTGTTAGGTCTCTTTGTCCTCTTTTGGTGAAACTGTCTTACGATTTTATCATACCTGATCTACATAAGGAAAAAAGCCCAATAAAAAATTCGGCCTGTAACATTGAAGATGGTGGTGTTATTAACCCATGAGTGTAACCTGGTCCGTAACATTGAAAAGGGTGGTGTTGTAAGCCCACAAGTGCTTAACAACCGGGTCTGGACTTGGGCATAAGCACACCAGGCCAGCGCTTAGGGCCACCTATTTTTGGTCCAATAACAAGGCCCCCCAAATTGTAGAATATATTAATAAGGGAAATGCTAACGGGTGCAATGTTGCGTCGGTTAAGGGTACAAAAAGGTACACTTGTGGGTCTCACTTGTACTATAAAATACACTTTTAAAAGTATGACCACTTGTACTATAAAATACACTTTTAAAAATGCACATACTTTTAAAAGTGTATTTTATAGTACAAGTGAGACCCAATAAATATACTTTCTTGTACTCTTAACGGGCGCAATGGTGCGCCCGTTAGCAAGACCCATATTAATAAATATTAAGTATGTCAAGAGTTTCGTAGATAAGGTTATTACGGTTTAGCGGTAAGATCTCTGAAGTTTTATCCATTAGGTTTTTGTGTTCGATTCTTCTGGAACACACAAGCTTAGAGTATCACCAATGGTATTATATTCAAACTTTAATACTCAAAAGTTGCCACGTCATCTTTTGAGTATCCATTTAGAGGATTGCTAAAGTTAATAACGTAGAGGTCCACAATGGTATAATTAAAATTGAGTGTTATATCACCTTTTCAAATTATAAAAAAAAACTAAATTATTTTAAAAATTGTTTTCTTAGTCAAAATTGTTTTTCTTTTCAAAAAAATTTTAAAAAAAGAGGGAAAAACTTTTTGAAAAAAATAAAATTTTCAAAATAATAGTTTTTGAGAAAACTGTTGTATTTATAAAAATAGTTAAAAAACAAAAAACAAAAAGTTTTTGAAAAATAACATTTCACAAAAATCTTTTTTTGAATAAATAGTTTTTTAAAATAATTTTTTGAAAGCATTGTTTAAAAAGGAAGAGAAAATAGAGAGAAGGCTTTTTGTGTATGTTGTATGTATTTAATTGAAGAGAAGTGGGGTCCATTAAATTTAGTTATTGACTTCGTAATTGTGAAAAAGGTTGGTAACTTTGAGTAGGCAAGTACCAAAATTTGAGTATTGGTTAAGATGTTGCTAAGTTTGAGTATTCCATTGTGAGCACTTTTTGGGCCAAATATTGCTAACTTTAACAACCTTTTGATTTTGAGTATGCCATTGGTGATAACCTTAGGGTAACAAGTGCTATTCTTAGCTAAGCACCACTACACCACAAGGCGTTTGTTAACAAAATGTCGAACAACTAATATTTATGTAAATGTTAAAGAGGCCCCATTGTTAAAGCAGGCTTAGGGCCTTGAAAATCTCAGGGTCGACCCTTCTAACAACACCCTCTAGCTCAAATCTCCCTAGCAAACCGGCTCTCTAATTTTTGATTCCAAACTAAAACGAGGTATACGGAGTAAACGGAAAAAATTCTCTGGGCTACACTCCACCATAGCCTGGCCTTAGTTTTGCCCTTGAAAGCGGGCTCTGGTTTTCACTTCTTCAAAGTTAGGGTTTTCCTACTCTCGAGGTTTGAAAAATACTTCGCTTTTAGACAATAAAAATTCCTAGATATGAATTCCAACTCCTCGCCTCCCATAAAATTGAAAAGAAATCCCACAAAGGGGATTGATGGGCTACAACTATTGGGTTGTAATGGACTTTATTGGGTTGTTCAAAGGAGATTGATTTGTAGGCAATGTTTTGGGTGTGTGTCAATTTAGAATGAGCTAGGCTACACACAAAAAATGAGGTAAATAAAAATTTATTAGACTAAAATTTACATGTAATTTTTTGTTCTTCATTTTTTTGGTCTCACCTCGGCTACAGCCCACCATAGCCTGGCCTTAGTTCCGCCCTTGATCGAATTACTTTAATGCCCCGCTTGGTTACAAGCCCAGGCTATTGAACTCGGCACCCAATGCCACAGTTTATAAAATAGAATATTAGTAAGTCACAATACAACAAGGTGGGATACTCATATCTCCATTTTTTTTTTTTTACTTTTCAAATTTCTCTCATCTAAATGACATAAAAATATAAAAGCTCGACCTGAATGGATAAAAGAATAGAAAAAAACAAAAGCAAGCCGTCAACAATCCAAACTCCGGAGAGCCCAAAGTGCATGTTAAAAAAGTGGTTTTTTTTGGTTCAATGGGTGCGGCCCATTCTTCTCTACCAAATAGCAACAATTAACCGTTGGGTTCCCAAACCTCCACTTTGACTCCCATTGATTTCAATTAATATTGCAGAGAAGAGATAATGTTGCACCCGCCGGTCCAGTTGATAGAGAGAAGGGGTGCATATTTCAATTAAAATATATAGTCAATTCGAATATGATAATTTTGTTAAAAAGTGGTTATTTGGTAGTTAGGTTTTTTTAATGGGTGTAGTTAGACATGATGCACCCCTTCTCTCTATCAACTGGACCACTCCACTTTGAGCCCTTGATCAAATTTAGTAATGCTTGCCAACCCATGGCGGGATAGGTGCGCACCAAATCCATTTGTGGAGTAAAGAGAAGGGTACACCCATCGCATTAGAGGCCCAAATACAACCATTCAACCACTTTAATGCCCCGCTTGGTTACAAGCCCATGCTATTGAGCTCGGCATTCAATTAACCCATTGTGATAGGTTATAAAATAGAATATTGACCTATAATTGACCTATGTGGGATTCTCAAAAGTGAACAGAAGTTCAAGAGAAAAAGACAAAGGAAATCTCAATCCAGACATTGAACTTGCGAACAAATGTACTCGATTCATCGTGCCTCTACCAACCAATCTGCGATTAAACATATACCTTAAATTTCCTAGTAGAAGAAAACCTTAATTGTTGTTGAAGAAGGGGTTGACATAAAAAACTATTTTATTTTGATTAAAGCAATGGCCTATTTTTGGTCAGAAAATAAAATAGATGTCGTGGGATGACCGGATGAGAGCACACCAGATCCAGTTACGGAGTAGAGCCAATGGTTCACGCTACCAAATTAGAGGCCCAAAGACTATGCTTCAACCACTTTGATGCCTCACTTGGTTACACACCCACGCACCCGAGCTCAGCAATGGAATAGCTTGACTTTGGGAATTATAAAGATGTGTGACTCCCAAATATTTCTACACACATGAAATAAAAAAAAGCGAGTCAACGGCTCATTTTAATAATTATAGACCAGAAAATGTAATATCAAGATGTGCTTACTACAACTGGATAAATAAATACATACACATGAAGCCGAGAGCGAAAGTGAAAAGAAGAACAAGAACAAGAAGAAAGAAACTAATGAAGGAATATATGAACATCCACAGCCAATTCTTTTTCTTGCTCTATTGATACCATGATACATATGGTTGCCTCAATTTATGAGGATTGAGGAGTATGAGAATTTGGAACAAAAGGATGTGTAGAATATTGAAAAAGAGAAGGAAAACATATATGAAGATGTTAAATCCAAGATTAAATATATGGTTTTCATGAGGAGCATGTAAAGGATAATGATGAGTAACTAGTTCAGTTTTAGTTTGATTTAAATTCAATTTATACCAAATATGGACAAAATTCGCAAAAACCCGCCTCCTTCTGGTGTAGAGAATTATGGTATTGAAAAAAAAAAGGAGAGCTCCTTGACAAGATTGGTTAGGGAGATGGGAAGCAACATGATTGAAACAAAAACCAAGGAAATTAATGATTTGATCAACATGATTGACAAGATTGGTTAGGGAGATGGAACTCGATCCGGGAATGCAGTGTGGGGCGTCCAAGAGCTCTACCGCATGAGCTAGCCACCACTTGCGAGATTTCTATCCTTCAAACTCTGGATTTTGTTTGATTGATGATTTGATCATTTCTTTTGTTGTTGTGAGTAGTGTTAGGAGGTTTTCTGTTTTTTGTTTTTCCCTTCCACTTGTTAAGCATGTATGTGAGCTATTACTTTCCAAAGCTAAGACAAGATTTAGTAAGTGAGAATTTGTTAGGTCTCTTCGTCCTCTTTTGGAGAAATTCTCTTACGATTTTATTACACCTGATCTACATAAGGAAAAAAGCCCAATAAAAAACCAGGCCCATGACATTTGAAGATGGTGGTGTTGTTAAGCCATGAGTGGAACCTGTCCCGTAAGGGCATCCTTATCAGTCTCACAAAAAAAAAAACACACCAAATTTAACCTCAAAAATACCTTTTATAAATTAGCAAGTCACTTTTTAAAAAATTTACAAAATTAGACTATCTATTCTAATTTCATCATATTAAACTATTATTTCTTTCTACTCCTACTCCCCAAAAGTAATAATTAAAAAAATGAATAGTGCATGAACAGTGTAGCAAAGTTAGAGTTTTGCAAATTTGTTCATGAATTTGATATGCCTAATTTTGGGGGTTTTTTTGGACTTTGGCTTAACAACTTAGCCATCAGGGGGGGTTTGATGCCCCCGATGGTGATGCTCTAGCATTGAAAATGGCGTTGTTGTTGTTGTTAACCCATGAGTGCAACCTGACTTTTAACATTGAAAAGGATGGTGTTGTTGGCCCACAAGTGCCTAACAACCAGGGCCAGACTTGGGCATAAGCTGCACACCAGGCCGGCGCTTAGGGCAACCTATTTTTGGCCCAATAACAAGGCCCGCAAATTGTAGAATATACTCCCTCCGTCCCGAATTTGTTATCCATTTACGGATTTGCGTGTCATTTTTCAATTACTTATATCTTTCAATCTATAATGTGTTTTACAATTTCGAAAATTTTGTTTAATAGTACTCATCGAGAACTATCAAACAAGATCCATATTGAATATATACAACATTACACATTGAAAAATATAAACAATTTTTGAGGTGCAGTGAATAGTAAAAGTGGACAACAAATATGGGACGGAGGGAGTATTAAATATTAGGTATGTCAATAGTTTCGTAGATAAGGTTATTATGGTTTAGCAGTAAGATCTCTGAGTTTTATCCTTTAGGTTTTTGTGTTCGATTCTTCTGGAACACACGAGCTTAGGGTAACAAGTGTTATTCTTGTCTAAGCACCACTGCACCACAAGGCGTTTGTTAACAACATGTCGAACAACTAATATCTATATAAATGTTAAAGAGGCCCCATTATTAAAGCATGCTTAGGGCCCTGAAAATCTCAGGATCGACCCTGGTAACCCTCTAGCTCAAATCTCCCAACGAAACCGGTTCTCTGGTTTTTTATTCCACATTAAAACAAGGTATACTGAGTAAACAGAAAAAACTCCCTATCCAAATATACTACAGAGAGCCAAAAAAATGTTCTAGTGGTGGAGTTTAACTTCACGTGAACAATTTATTTAAACTCCGGATAATTAATTTCTGAAATGAACGGTTGCGCTGCGTGCATTTGACGTATGTGTGTTGTGTGTACCCATAACCGCGTTGTTACATAAGTGTTGAGACCACACATCTTTTTTAAATTCCTTCCTACGTACATTTTGCCCCAAATGTGGGCTTCATGAATATTAACTTCCCTAACAACTTGATTTGCCATATCAATGGGAATAAATGCTTAGGGTGTTTTCTGTTGTTGTGAAGTGAATGAGATTGATCACTTTGCCTAGACAAGTAGCTTGTCCATCGCGGGCGATTCCCTTGTTTTCTGTGCAGGTGTAGAGGAACAAGACGACATGGAGGAGGGACAAGGTGACTTTTGTCACCGAAGGTACTTATTAGCAGGGGGCAAACATTCACATGGCACACATCATGCAAATGGGCAACGAAAAGGACTCTCTCAAGGGATTTGGGGTTGCTGCTGTGCAGCCCCATGCACAGCAGGTGCTGTGCCCCATCCGAGCCGTCCGTTGCTCGGATGGACGGCCCAGATTTCATCTTGCACGCACGACAACCAACGGTTCGGATGTAAGGGTGCCGAGGTGAAATCTGGGCCGTCC
>JAXBDA010007173.1:0-18392 GCA_036023075.1 Gaultheria prostrata
CTTGCAAACGCGACTCAGAAAAATTAGCCGCACATGCCTCCAAACTGAGCCTCCATCTTCAACTAGGCACCACCCACCCGACACATTCTTCAAGAATGCAAACGAAGATCCGCTCAAGCTCCACCCGGAGCTAAACACTGAACTCATTTATGAACAGAAGGTTCAGGAGCCCTACACCATTCTTGGTGTAGCGCTACCGAGAGCTTACCGAGCGCTTAATCGAGCGCTACACCATGTAGCGCTACCGAGAGTACAACTCTCGGGCGATTTAGGGCTTTAGTCTTCTTTTTCGTACTTTCTTATAAATAGGAGCCTTGTGGCCTCCTAGAGTTTTGTCTTTAACTCTTGGGATTGGATATTAGGGTTTTACTTGTCTCTTTTGTGTTCTTGAGACTTTGTCCCTAGATATCTTTTGGGTGTTTCAATTGGAGTTACGGGTATAGCCGGCTCTTTGTATTCTCTCCCGTTCATAGTGAATCCTCTATCACTCTTCGCCCGTGGACGTACCTCTAAAGCTTCGTGCTTTGTGGGGAACCACGTAAATCTTTGTGTCTTTGATTTTCGCTTGTTGGTTTGTTTTCTCTTACTTCGTGGCCTGTCACAACAGTAGTGGCCCGAATTATGCCTTCCTCAGAAGGCCCAACAGACCAACGTCCAAACTAGCCTCAGGCGCTAGGTGAGCCCTTCTTTGCGCAAGGCAGACTCATCCGTCCGAGGAACTGGTTCGCTAGGCGGATTCGGCGGCCAGGCAGAGCCGAGCCCAGCACTTGGCCGAGCCCTTCGGCCATGCAGATCTGAGCACTCTTTGCCGAGCCGTTCACCTATGGCCGAGCCGGGCTAACTTTTGGTCGCTATCACGCGTGCCTATCAAGTGTGACGTTAGGTGGCGTGTGTCAGGCGGCTTGTCAAGTGGCCTGCTGCAAAAGTCGTGACAGGTGATGGGAGTGACATCAGCCGAAGCGACTGGCCTGCAAGCGTTCTGGCAGACCACGTGATGTGCCTAGGGAGCCGACGACGCGTGAGGCGCGTGGAGAGCTTGGAGCCCAGGCAACTCCTTGCCTATAAAAGGCAGAGCCCCCCCTACCTGAAGGGAGAGGGTTTTTGGCACAAGGCTTAGCCCCCCTCTCTCTCTCTCTCACTTTCTCTCTCTACATGTTCGTCTCTATATTTCAAAGTCACATCACCACTTCTGGTTGCTAACTTGATCGTCGGAGCGCCTTCCCGGACCACCACCGTGCGGGCTAGGCGCTAACGCGGTTGCTACCTGTGCAGGTCTCCTTCTCAGGCGAGCTCTGAAGGCCAGGCGGAGCGCTAGGCGAAAGGGCTCAGGCAGAGCCCCTGCTCGCCTAGCTGAAGGCCCCAAGCAAGGTCCGTCCTAGCCCGTCGGCTAGGCAAGAGCGCTCAGGTGGAGCGCTAGGCGAAGGAGCGTCCAGGCAGGAGCGCTAGGCAGAAAGGCTCAGGCAGAGCCTCTACACGCCTAGCCGAAGGCCCAGTGTGAGATCCGTCCTAGCCCGTCGGCTAGGCAAAAGCACTCAAGAGGAGCGCTAGGTGAAAGGGCTCAGACGGAGCCCTTACGCGGCTCGAGAGGTTTACGGAAGGTTCACCCCAAAAATCGATAGCCCCACACCTAGCTTAGCATAGGTTTTCTTGTTACGTGTGTTTCCTAATTAGTTCGTTTAGGTTTCTTGGTCACCAAGTTTTATAGCCGAATAATAACATGTTAAGTTATTGGCAATTTCTTTTTTCTTTTTTTATAACACCTTTTATACAATTAACACTGAAAACATTAAAAATCGTTTAAAAAATTGCATGAAGTAAATAGTACTATACGGAAACTGTTCAGATACAATATGAGGGAATGTGCCGTATGGGTGAATAGTACTATATCGTGGAAATTACACTAGGGGACCCTAGAGTTCTGCAGATCTACATTCCAGTCCCTGAACTTATCAGATGTTGCAGCTTAGCCCCTAGCAGTAGTTCCAAGGGAATTATCTAGTGTGAGTGGCACCACTAGATCTATATGCAAGGGTTCATATACTATACTATGAGGGCAAATAGTACCGTATGTAAAGACGAATTTTTGGCTACCAAAACTGCCAAAAGTAACGAGATGGATTGGAGAAATATCAGACGAGATTGTATCAACTGAGACGAAAGTCACCCTCTTTCCAAGTGGAGTGTGAGACCATCTGAAATGAGCCTTTAGTGTGAGCAGATGGTTGCTGTATTGACAAAATGATGAAGATTGATCCGCTAAAGTGGTTCAAGTTATGTTCGGACCTAAGTTCGACATGTGGAACAAAGAGCGACGTACTCCTTATGTGACGAGATCAACCACCAAAGTGGTTGAAGGGGCTCGAGGAAAAGGAGTCAAGATGAACAACATACGGTTGTTCCAACGAACGGAGGAAATGACAGCAGATGGTTGTCTAGCTAGACGTGACAACGAGAGATGGACGTGTTGATGAGAGAAAATCAAGCTTAAAGGGGGATGTTGAAAATTAAACTTGAGTTTTGTATTTCTCACATGGGATTTTCAAAGTCAAAGATCAGATATGCATTGGAAGATTTGTGAAGAATTTGGAAGAGGAAGAGTTCAAGTTGTATTTGAAGATGGCTGCCGTATTTCACACAGGAGTGTTCACACCTATTTTGTATGCCTATATATATGTGTGTGATTTGTGTTGAAAAGTATGAGTGGTAGAGAGAAAAATAACACCCAAGTGTTCTTGAGAGATTGAGAGAATCCCAGTGGGGGTTTCTCCCCACACACAGTGGGAGAGAACAAATCACAAGTGAAGTGATTTGAGATTAAGGTTGAGTAGAGCTCCCTCCATTGTATTTGTATCTACCCCATATAGTGAAATACTCTTCTCCCGTGAACGTACCTAATTTTGGGGAACCACGCAAAAATTCCTTGTGTATCTGTGCGTGTGTTTGTGACGCTTCTGCTATTATCAGAACCTCTCTACCATTCCAACAGGGTGAATCCAAATGCACAAGCTTAAAAAAAAATCAAATCAGATAAATTTCAACTTATTTTAAATCGTTAAAACTCATAAATTTAACCCAATATTTAAATTGTCATTACGAAATTCCCAATGTCTTTCTAAAGTTGTCTTCACGAAAATCTCACTTGTAAAAGCCCACTTTGGGCACAATGAGTCCCACATCGAAAGATGTGGGAAATAACATTGATATATAACGTAGTGCCATCAGCTACTGTATAACTCGATGTTAAATTTTTGAGCCACGGGGTTAAGTTCAGGGTTAGAAGGTCTGCTGAGGTGGGTTGTTACATGTGGTATCAGAGCACAACCCCGGTCTACATGGTGGGAGCCACCTGTAGAAAGCCCATCTTGGGCACAATGAGCTCCACATCGAAAGATGTGGGAAATAGCATTGATATATAACGTAGCGCCACAAATTATTGTATAACTCGAGGTTAACCTTTTGAGTTATGTGGTTAGGTTAACGGTTAACAGGTCAGCAGAGGCGGGTCGTTACACCAATATTCCTCTCGACAAAAGCATTATAAAGTATACATTAATTATTCTATACGGATGATGAGTAACAATGTAGAAATGAGAAAACTTAATTTATCACACATACCTTTTACCTTGTAGTAGGGCTGCCCAGCGGATCGCCCAATCCGTCCAATCCGCCTAAACCGAACTGTTCGCGAACTCACCTGAGGTATGTCACGGATGGATGCGGATCCTAATATTTTTTTTATTTTGGCGGATGCGGTTTGGTGCGGTTCGGGTTCGATCCGCCCAAATTCTTCTTTGATCCGTCAAATTCACCCGATCCGCTCAATACACAACCGAACTAATCACAAAACGATAATCTGCCACAAACATATCATATTGAGAACCGAATCGATCTGCTCAGAAACGACCTGTGGACAACTGTATCTTGTAGGACCTTTTACTCATATGTAAATAAAAACATTCTTCTAACTAGTGTCAATTTTCAACACAAGTGTCAATATTGCAGCACAGTGTACATCACGAAGGGGTTTTGGAGTAGGAACGATTGGCACCCGCATGGGATCGAGAAATATAATACTCCCTTCCTTTCAAAATGATAGTAGTTCTTTTTTGAGACTGCGAGCCATTTTCAACGATTTATATATTTTAATGTGAAATTCAAAAAATATGCATTATGAGTCTTGTTTGATAGATGTTAATTAGTTCTATTATACAAAGTTTTCAAAATCATAAAAAAATATGTACTTAAAGATATAAGTCGTTGAAAATTACACTTAATCTCAAAAGAGACTACCATTTTTGAGACTGAGGGAGTATCTGATAATGTCGACTCTATTGTCCTATCAAAACATTATAAATTTCAGATTTTGAGGCGATGCTATATATCGTTATACAACGTGGTTTGTATTGAGCCTTTACCATGTGATGTGCTACTTCATTCAAGTTGAGTAATTAATTCTCTGTACTTGAGAGGTACAAACCATGTGATGTGCTACTTCATTGATCAAGTTTATTAAATGCTTACCATGTGATCTGCTACTTTTTTAAGCAAAAGTAGGAGCCCATCATCTTCGAAACCATCATCTCCGAAAAGAACATGTCCAGGGTGACTATCGAATCGGACTCGAGCGTGGCAGTGAACTTGATAAATGAGAGAAGTCCAGGGAATCACCCCCAAAGCAACATCATCACCGATGCCAAAGTATTGCTTACCCGGAATGAAGCTACATTAGTCCACATTTTCAGAAATGCTAATGAATGTGCCGAACATCTTGCGTAGTTGGGTGTTGAACAAGTTGAAAATCTAGTCTTGGCTGAGTACATGCAGTTATCACTTAGAGAATACATCATTAGGGACTGCCTAGGACTTAGGCATATTCTAGGCTAATAATCTTTATGGGTCTGTATAATTATAATACTCTGTCTGACTCTCGATGTGGCTCTGTGCCTTGGTTTAGTTTTATGAATTTCCAATGTATCAAAAAAAAAAAAAAAAGTAGGAGCCCATTTTCCATATATATAGAAGTCGTACATATATTATATATAAACTATAAGAGTATGTGATTTACCTCAACTTGGGAGCTAGAGTATTCTCTAAGTGATCGTCCCTTCGTCCCTTTTTAAATGACTCGTTTAGGAAATGTGTATTTTTATGGACGTTAAAAAATATACTTTCGTAGAACTTTTTAAATTTTTTTTTTGCAGAAATTAAAGTACTCAATGTGCACTTTAAGATTGAGTACTTTAAGTTGGTATAAAACAAATTAAAAAATTATGTAAAGAAATATTTTTTTTAGAGGTTTGAAATTACACGTATTCATATAGTGGTCATTTAAAAAGGGACGAAGAGATTAGAGTACTATAATTATACAGACACATAAAGATGTCCCAATTATTATACGGACACAATGCTATCGCTGTTATAATTATACAAACCCATAAAGATCATTATATATTATACTCCATATAAACAGTTTGTATAATTGCCGATCAAAAAAAAGTTCGTATGATTAAAATACTCTGTCTGCATATCCTCTACTAATAGATGTCCCAATTATTCGTATTTTTCTCATCAAACTGTTTCTTCAACCTGGTAATTCGATTTTCCCTCAAATACAAGTTCAATGCTCATTTTAGTTGCATCTTTACTGTTGATTTTTTTGATAATCGTCAAGTAAAAGGAACTATTTTTCTCAATTTTTGTTATAGCAATTGCAGCCACTGAAGCGGCTATTGGATTGACTATTGTTTCCTCAGTTGTCGTAGCAGAAATTAATACTCGTATTAACCATTCAAATTTGTTGAATAAATACTCCCTCCGTCACTTTTTAAGTGTGTTACCTCGTAATTCCAACTTATTTTCTCTCACATCAACTTTTACAACTTTTACATCTACTTTCCACTACTTACCCTTATCAATATAATAATACCCACTAACTTTTCAAAAAAGAATCTACTTTTAAGGGCAAAATAGGAAATGTACCCACTAACTTTTCAAAACACACACTTATTAAGGGACAACCCAAAATGGAAATGTCTACACTTATTAAGGGACAGAGGGAGTACCATTTATATAAAGGGCCTTCTGCTTTGGGCTTTCATTTGAATTGAGACATAGGATATGTTAGAAATTTGGTACTCCATCCGTCCCTTTTTAAGTGTGTTATTTCGTAAATCCAACTTATTAAAGAGACATTATCATTACACATTTCACATATTTTACCTCAACTTTACACATTTCACATCAACTTTTATCTCCACTTTACATCTTTCACGTCAACTTTTATATCCACTTTCCAAAATTATCCTCCACTTGTACCCCATAATGCTTGACCCAGTAACTTTTCAAAAAGACAAAATAATAATTGTGCAAACTTCTACTCATTAACTTTTGAAAACGTGCACTTATTTAGGGATAACCCACAATGAAATAACCGAATATAAAAAAAGGACAGAGGGAGTACTAATTTATTTATATGCATAATATAAGAGCATAAATTTTTTGAAATACATTGGGTTGTTTTGGGGATGCCGGTGAGCTTGTTTTAAGGTTTTCCTACTCAATTTAGTTTAGGATGAGATTAGAAAGTGAGGTGTAGATGCTCTTATAATCAATTTAGTTTAGGATATCGAAGGTTGCGCGCCAGCATATCCAGCGAGCTCACTTATTTGCTAAGCATGCTCTGGCTATTTTTGTTCCTCACCCAGACATCGATGATGGATTTGCTTCTTCTAGCCCTCTTACTACTATTGTTTAGCTTTTGTTGTTTATGTTGTGATGTTTATGTTAATCTTGGGACTTGTTGTATGTTTGGTTTATCCAATGATGTTTCTATCTATTTCTCAAAAAAAATTTACTTTGAACCCCCCCCCCCCCCGAGTCCACTAACCAAACCATCTTTCCCCCATTTTGTGGACGGGGTTTTTTTTTTTTTTTTTTATCGGCAAAAAAACATTTTATTAAACTCGATAAGAATTATATGGAGGAGAACCAAGACCAGGAGCAAAACGGGCTTGATAATAAAGCTTGGAACTAAGTGAACTTTCGTTCCATTAATCAAAGTTAATGTAGTGAGGGCATCCATAGTTGGTTCTTAAAAAAGCTTCTAGGTAAAATTCCTAACATTTAGCAATTCATTTGCGAAATTATGGTCTTCAATGAGTTATCCATAGAAACGCCTAAGGAGGGCTCCTTAACATGGCTCCTACCACATTTGGTAAGTTAGGGAGAGAGTTAGGAGTGAGGAGAAGAGAGAGAAAGATAGAAGGAGAGTGGGAAATGGGGGATCCACTTACATTTTTGTGTCCATAAATAATCTTAGAGACATAGTTCAGGAGCTAATTTTAGAGAATCTATTGGAGTGCACTCACACTCCTAAATTATCAAATCTTTAACAAACAAAATTAGACCCCACTTTTACTTATGTGTCAAACTTTAGTAGTCATTTTAGGAGCCAAATATAGAGAGCCCACTGCGGATGCCCTGAGCAAGCTAACTACACCCCTGTAGTGAGCAATCGTGCCCGTCTCTTCGGCAATCAACTGTCTGGATTATCTTACATAAAAGATAAGTGTCTTACAATGTAGGATAATTGCATTTAATCCGGACTATGGATTGCCGACGGACGGACGCTATAAAGGTGCAGTGAACTTGCTCACTACAGACGCTCTGAATATTAGGGTTTTGCAAAGACAATAATTTATTCTTTATTAAAAGTAAATGTCTGTTTTCCATAAAAAGAAGAACTGCATAAATCTGTCTGTCACACAATCTAACACAAGTTGTTACACAATAACGCTGCGTGCCTTACGCATCATGCATCAGATGTGCATATTAAACAAGTAGAGAGAAATTCTAAAACAACCAATTTTTGAGGCGAAAGCTGAAACAACACCTTGGAAGAGTATTATTGTACTCCATACGTTCCTAAATAATAGTCCACTACGGAAAGACATGTAATTTTCTCATCAAGAAATAAAATATTTCCGAGCATTATTATTCCTGCACAACTTTTCATAGTGGACCATTATTTATGAACGAGGGAGTATAATATACAATCTCAGATTCTACTCTGTTCGATTAATTTTTTTTTACAACAGAAGCAATTTGATTGTGTATGAAAAACTGAAACTCTATGTAAACCAAAGCGTCAACATTTCATTCTTTTCCTAAGAATAAAATCTTTGACAAACAACGGCAGATGGTACAAGATTGCCAGCACGGTGGAGTATTGGCCATAAGAGAACCAAGATGGTGGGCTCTTTTTCAGCACTGCGGCCACCGTCTTCTTTGCAAACTCTTCGGAAGGAGTTGATTTTGGGCCCTGGGACAAGTAGGCTCGTGATCTGATTGCTTCTTCAAATTGTTTGTATAACTTCCATTCCGGCATATGGCTGTAGCTGTTTATAGCAGAGTTTCCTATGTTTGACTTTACAGCTCCGGGGACAACATTGATAACATCAATTCCAAACGGTCTAAGTTCCAATCTGCGGAGGGTTATTGATGAAATAAGATTCGAACATAAATCAAAATTTCTACAGGTAAATATGACACTGAAAACTGAACTGCCAAAATCCCACGGTAAAGGCTATATGTTGTATGCAAACAAGGTTTTCTTAAGCCAAGTACGCAAATTATACAAAAGTGCAGAGAGAGTATTATAAATCGCGAATTTATAGGGTTCTTCTGGGGGAAAGGGCAATATAAGAAGAAAACGAGGTGCACGAGATAATGAAAGAATGTAATTTTTTTTCCCCCATTTTCCTTTCCCATGATCCAAAGCATAAAGAAAGAAAGTCCTCCGGTGGATTTTTTTCTTTCATTTGCGTTGTACCTATGACAATATTGGTAAGTTTCCACATGTGACCACCATGAGATGTGGGAACCATTAATATGGTTGGTGTCTTGATACGACAGTCAAGTGTCCTACCAACTATGGTAACCATTGAATTACTCCACTCGAAATGTTTTCTACCCTTCATACCGATAAGCAGACAATGAACTCAGAATAGCATGGTAATGTATTCTACAGACCTTAATGTATCAGTTAGTGCATGTAGAGCAGCCTTTGATGCAGTATAAGCACCTGACCATGGTCCAGGGGCCAAAACAGTAACACTTCCGACGTTTACAATCTTTCCCTTCTTCCTAGAGGCCATGTGAGGGACCACAGCTTGTATCAATCTCATGGTACCTGTTAATGCCAATCAAAGATGGAATTCTTGTTACCCAATCTTGTACTTTTTCTTATACTTCATATTTATTTTCTTGCTGATCAAAGATGCAAGAAGTGTACAAGGAAGAACATGGAAACCACATCAGTAATCCAAAGTTATAGTAGAACAATGCATACCAACTCTCCTATTATGTAGCGTATGAAAGGAAAAAAAGATTCCGATGAAATGTGTGTCATTGAATGACATTAGACACATATCCACACCCCACATCCATTAAGACACATTAGAACCACCATTTAGATCCGAAAATCAGATGAGAGAAGTATTAAACATATATTTTGTAGTCCTCGTGTCATTGACATAGGAATTGTTCCTATGTGAATATAACACTTGGACACATACCTGCACCCAAAACCCGTTAGGAGTCCATTCAATATAGGCAAAGCCGTAAAGGGCAAAGTTCGTATCTAATTTTCATGACTGAGGTAACTATAGGTCCAAGTGTAAAAAGGGTGATTGAAACACTGATTTCTCTCCATGCGGTACAGGATTTCGAGCATTAGCACCCCTCCACCCCCACCCCCCCCCCCTATGAGGCCCCGTGTGCTCGAATCAACATGCTCAAACTATGACTACACATTTGGTATCATATCCGTGCCAGTTTCCACGAATTGGCCTCGTCGATCAATACACTAGTTCCATGTTTTAGTAGAAGGATCAGAAGCCTTATTACTGTCTCCCAAGTTCTTATACAACATGACACACCAAGTTTGATAATACCACGAGACGTTCAGCATTGAATTCCCTAATAATTGGAAAGGTCATAATTTTCTCAAACACCTAGCATTCTGCTTCACCAGTAATTGGAATATGTAGTATTTCTACTCCTAGACAAGCAAAGAGAAACAATAGCTGATGTTTGGTTCACAGCAATGAAGTTAGAAAGCAATGGTCCCTTCAAATAACCATTCACCCATTCATTAGAAAATAATACAGAGTGTATAGGATTCACAATAACCACACAAATAATTAATATTTCAGGTGTATTCCAATCCTCTACTAACACATTTCGAACGAACCAAACACCACCTCAATCAAGATCTTCTTAATCTCTCCAACATGAAATAAAATACAGACACACAAAGAGCAAAGGGCATCTCAACCCATACTCTATAACTCTATTTCTCAATATTTTGGAGGACAAATATTCTCCAAGACACCATCTATCTTCTCTTTTTCTCCCATTTGGAAGGAAGAGATTTGGTACTACAAATATGAAGTACGAAAAGAACATTGGAAGATGTCCTCCATTTCACCATTCACATTTTCTAATCCTATTAATTTATTCATTAAATGAGTACTCACAAAATTAGTATAGTACGAAAGATATTCACAATAGTTTTAAATGAGACCAATAGCGAAAATCAATAAATAAAAGTGTTGAAAAATGATAATTTAAAACTGGAAGGTTGAGTGTCAAAAGATTTGGCTTAGAGTGATTTTTTTTAACCAAAAAAGAAAAAGAAAAAAAAAGAGTATTGGGTTGGAGTTGGCTTGAATAGACTAGCACTATTGAGAGATCTTATTCCATACTAGACCAATTCATACATGTGACACCGATTCATGCCAAATTGCCAATCGGGGTGACCATTCTTGTTTGATAAAATATTTTGTAAGAATCTTCTCAAATGAAAAAATCTAGGTGCAAATAGAGTATTAAAAAATAAAAACTGTAAATGCTTATGCTCCCTAAATATTTTAGAGACTCAAAATACAGTAATTAATTCAAAAAGTACATACACATACGGAGAATATTAGTACTATATTTTCATCTATGTTTTGAAGTTGGTATTATACTATTCTCTCTCTAAAAGTTTAAATTATGATTTTTTCCTCGGAATTTTACAAAATACTAGATTGAACATGGATCTCATTTGGAATGTCAGACGAATATCTTTGTTGTCATAACCCTGGGCGACGCCAGTGTGTTACCACTGGTGTCAAGTGAACCCACTAATAAGCTTCAGATTCTCAAACAATTTACAGAGTCTAACTTTTCTCCTTTG
Source organism: Gaultheria prostrata (assembly GCA_036023075.1). Taxonomy (NCBI): domain Eukaryota; kingdom Viridiplantae; phylum Streptophyta; class Magnoliopsida; order Ericales; family Ericaceae; genus Gaultheria; species Gaultheria prostrata. The sequence goes on from JAXBDA010007173.1 coordinate 11,240, forward strand.
GGAAATCATCTAGTGAGATGACACCACTTGAAAGAATATCTTGAACCCTTTCAGCACATGTTTAGATTTAAATCCTATGGCTGTCATGTGTACAGCTCATACAACAGCTAGGAAACACATAGTTGAAGACCCACCCCCACAATTTTCCTATCCCTCAGTACTTTTCTAGCTGCTCTACTTTTGTAGGATAACCAATTCTCAAACCCATAGTATTTCCCATCCATTTGAAAACAAAATTGCTATGGGTACAACGCTTTTGTGGACAACACTTGTCCAACACGTGTGAGATCCATTTTAAGGTCTCACATAAATATTTCGAGTCTCTCAAATTGTTAGAATATTTTTTGAAGGGTCCCGTAAAAAATCAATATTTCCGGATATCGGTAAGTGCTTGATTCATATGTTCTTTACGATTAGAGACCGAAAAAAGAATGTTTGGATCAAACATTTACCAATATCCGGCCGATAAATCTTTGGAAAATTCTGAACTTCAAATTATGATACCACTGAATTCCTGAAGATGCGTCTTCAAATCTGAAGACCCAAAATTAGTTCTCTAATTTAGATCTAAAAAAGAACTTCATCAAATCAATGGAGTGGTTCCGCTTTCTTCTGGAATTTCTATATAAAAAAACAAGTATATATTTGATCTAAAACAGGCATAGAACCAAACATCAAACACTTGAGCTGCAATCCAAAAAACACCACAAAACACAACCAATTCACTAAACTAGATCACACTTACCATAAACATTTGTATTAAAAGTATGCTCCATTGACGATATGGGGATCTCAGCCAGAGGCCCAACGCACTGAATCCCGGCGTTATTAACAACTACGTCAATTCGGCCGAACTTCTCCAACACAAGAGAGAGAACGCGTCGAACGCTCTCATCGGAAAGCACGTCGAGCTCCTGAGGGAAGAACCGGCTGGGATCGCCGTCGAGGTCCGCCATGGACGGGAGCGACCGAGCCGTCGGCACGACCAGGCAGTTCTCGGCCGCGAAGGCGCGTGCCAGGGCGTGGCCGATGCCGCCGGTGGTGCAGCCGGTGATCAAAACGACTTGCTTGTCGTGGGGATTCATAGGATTTGGGAGATGGGTAAGGCGGACCGGACGAGAGTGGATATAGGTGTGTGCAGTGTACGATGTGTATGTGTATGTGTATTATATTATGGGAAATGCTAATGTGTGTAATGTTGCGCCCGTTAAGTGTATAAAAAAGTATACTTGTGGGTCTCATTTGTACTTTAAAGTACACTTTCGAGTATAGTTTAAAGTACATGTGTACTTTAAAAATATACTTTATAGTACACGTGAGACCCAATAAGTATATTTTTTTGGACGCTTAACGAGCGCAATGGTGCGCCCGTTAGCAAGACCATTTATATTATTTATAGGCAACTGAATAAGTTGACGTAGCAGTAAGTGGTGGTTAGCATGATAAAGTTCTCGGATGCCCCACATTATATTTCGTGATCGAGTTCCATTCTTTCTTTTCCCATGTAACAGATTAGGAATGAGAAATGAAAATAAAATAAAAATAAGTTAAGACATAAATGGCAACTGTTGAGATTGTTTGGGGATGTGGGGGTGTTTGGAAGGAGAAAATTTTGGGTGCAAATAAGGTACCTCTGGCGTGGTGTCTGAGCATGGATATCGGTCGTCTAAAAATGTTTGGATGGCCGAGATGCGCGCTGGGTACCACCACGTGATATCCATGCAGCACCCAAGTTTTTCTCGTTTGGAAAAGGCTCCGAGTTCCCATTGAGTTTTATTAGAGTAAGACCCAGTTTCCCACTTGATAAAATCTTGATTTTATTAAGATTTGATAAAATCAACCCTTGATTTTATCAAATGAGGAAGAAAGTTTGATAAAATCTGTGATTTTTAGTGCAAAAATATGAGATTTTATCAAACTTTCTTTCTCACTTGATAAAATCTAGTGTTGATTTTATCAAAATTTGATTAAATCGAGTGAAAAACTTGGCCTAAGTCCACTATCTATTATGGATAAGCGCAGGACACGTGCTCTGCATGTGCTCAATACGGATCTGGATCCTCTATGAGGATTTCTCTGTGAGGATCTTGTGAGAGTTTTGTTGTAGGTTTAACAACACACAAAAAATAAGATCCAATGGCTCACAGCCCCCTTCCTTCTTTTCTAAATCAAAACGACGTCGTTTCATAAGGGAAAAAAACTAACGGAGTTAAAGCCCACAAACTAAAAGGACTGGAAACCCAGCACCCAGACAGTTTGCACCCAGACAGTTAATCCAGTTACAACTCTTCCAGTCAAGCTTGTTGCTTCAATTCCCTTTGAATGGGAGGAAAAGCCCGGAACACCACTTCTCTGCTTTTCCCGGGCACCACTAGAAGTGGGAACTCAACTCGCACCAGAAAAACTTACTGAGACGGAATTCAGTATTTTCAAACCAGGTAGTGATGGGTCTGGATTTGAAAAAAAAAAAAAATGACGTGAGAGTGTGAAGAAAACGTCAGTTTGTGGGCTTTAACCCCTGTCCGTTAGTTTTTTTCCCTTACGTAACGACGTCGTTTTGATTTAGAAAAAAAGGAAGGGGGCTGTGAGCCATTGGATCTTATTTTTGGTGTGTTGTCAAACCCACAACAAAACCCTCACAAGAGCCTCACAGAGAAATCCTCGTAGAGGATCCGGATCCGCTCAATACCGGTTATCAAGTATTACTGTATTACAAAAAATTTATTCGAGGGAAATATAGCACATGCGATTTTGCAGGAAAAATTGCTACTATTATTATTAACCTTTTTTTTTATCAACCTGGTCGATGTCCTCAAGGAGCATTGGTGGCCTCATCATTTTTTTCTCATACTTTTTACTAACAAATTTGGAAAATGTTGCAAGTGTTTCAACATTTCTCCATTAATAATGTCGGTCGCGTTTGATATGTTTATATAAATCTTCACTTTTCACATATATTTTGTAGTGTATTCAATCTCTATGTTAATCAATATTCTTGATTCCTTCCATTGGTTTCTTTACAGTGACCATCAATATATATTTTCTGTATTCAGTATTGTTATGTAGGCAACATAATTATATTATGAGTCCTACAACGCTTGAATATTTATATGTTAACCATATGCCGTGGGTCCTAGAATTGTGATACTCTTTTGATTTCAAATTTTAAAACTTTTAGATACGGGTTTCACATAACCAGCTTTAACGAGGAAAAAATTTAACGGTATGACAATCGATTTTAGAGTCCGCAAATGATGTTTGGTTAATGAGTGTATCAAAATTATTACTAGCAGTATGCCGTGTCTTCCAATTAAACACTATTGGAATTGATTCAAGTCTGCAAATTACGGTGGATAGTGGGCAGAAGAAACGGACAGCAAAGTTTTTTTTGTCAAATGATAACAGATGATATTATTATTCTACTAAAAAGAGAAATTACGAGGAAGACTGGTCCCTAAGCAAGGGACCAAGTAACCACGACGGTGGGGATCCAGTCCAACGACCATACCCCATACCAACTAAACCCCTACATGCCAAGACATGAGCCACTGAATTAGAAGATCTACGAGCAAAAGAAAAATTACAACATTGGAAACCACTGCCCATGATCTTCGCATCATGGATAAAGACCCCAACTTCATGGCTAATAGAGATTTGATCATTGATCATATTAATAACTAGTTGGGCATCGCTCTCCAAGATAACTGCTCCTAGTCCGAGTTGACGTCCAAGCACAATACCCATACGAATCGCTAGAGCTTCCGCGACAGGTGGTTTGGTACACTGAGGAGCAGACCCCATAGCAGCAGCGATAAAATTACCCCAATAGTCTCTGACACAATACCAAAACCCCCTTTCATAATCTCCTTTACTGCGTGGGTGGGTTTTTGGGGTTTAATTAGGATGTGTATGCAATAACTTGGAAAGCCCATGGTATTTTTGTCTTTTGGTTTTACCCGCATGAGAAAAAACCAACTGACGCCTTTATTATAGGTAGTAGATATTTCGATTTTCCCATTCTAGCACCAAAAAGTTAATTAAAAAGTGGTCATTTGCAAATGGAGAATGGGTTGTACAGAATGTCAATTGGGGCACTTGGTTCCTAGGGCTCATTTCGGGTCCCACAAAAATTCACAGTTTGAATCATCTTTGTGAGACTCAAAATAAGCACCACAAAATATCAGTAAATCATTAAGGCATTCCAGTATACCAAACGGGGAATATAACAACATATGGATGGACCCGTGAAAACTTTTAAAACAACACCGTTTAAAAGAGTCGACAGCCTCCTCGTCCACGTGGGACAGCATAGACAGCATATAATCCCCCCTAACCCCCCATTAAGTTAAATGACCATATTGTCCTCATTCATTAATGGGACAACAACACTTCTCATGTGCCATACGGTGCCTTTTTTTTTTGACAATTTGGGCTTCTAACATTGGGTCAGGCTGTGGTGCCCCAAAGTGGTATTGGGGCACCGGTGCCTCCGTTTTTTCTGAGTCATTGGATGTTGTGAATTGATCTCAACCATCAATTACCCACTCCTCTCTCTCTCCTATAACCTGTACAACCGGTAGAAATTTTTGATAAACACGTTTGGCAGTCTCTCAACCCTCTCTTTACTGAACCGTGCCTTACTCCTCCAGCTCTGCTACTACCCTCCCTCCATCTCCTCCACGGCATATCCTCCATCTCTTCCATGGTAGATACTTGGTTCGGTCGCTTCTCTCTCTTGCTGCAAAAGCCCTAGTCGAGGTACCCCTCTACGATCAGAGTGTTTTGTTTTCTAATTGCAAGTTCTTTGTTTTTGTTCTTGATTCTTGACTTCATTTCACGTCTAAAACTGCAAATCCCATACTAAGGTTGTATCACAACCACCTAAACCAAGGTAATTGATAATTGCAAGTGTCAAAAATTTCTAGAAATCATGTACTGGACTTCTACGTTCATGAGACTTAAAATATGGTATTAATCTAACTGTGGTAAGTAGGTCCAATTTTTAGTAAACACGTTCTGTAGTTGTGGTAAGTAGGTCCAGTTTTTAGTAAACACATCATATATTCACGGTAAGTAGATTCAATTTTTAGCAAGCACATCCCTAGTTCTTAGTATGTGTGTTTCAATGAATATATCCTCTATTTTCTCATAATTCCTTTTGAACAGGTTCATTTTAAGAGTTGAAACAAGGTTGAAGAAGTTGCTGCGAAGAAGCACCCTTCTAATGCATACATATTTTTCTAGTATGTCTTCTTGCGTTTTTGTGTATCTTTTAATGGCCCTAGATACATGATACTCAATTTGGTTTGTAATTTTTTTGTTCGCAGCCAAGAATAGTGTAATATGCATAAGGAGAACAAGAATTTAGAAGAGGATAAGATGATATCTATACAACATTTTCGATATGGTAACAATTTTTAAGATTTATATTGAATTTGTACATTTCAATGCATACACCATAATTTGTTCTTAATTTTATGCCTTACCTCTTAAATGTAGCTACGGTTCAATTCCAAAGACGGAAGAAACAAATTGGCTTTGGAGTTGATCAACATTAAGGATAACAAGACAAGAAATTCTCTCATCAAGAAAGGCTCAAGACAAATATCGCGATGGAAGGAAGAGTTGATGACATTGTGACTATTGTGTATCTTAAAATGATATAAGACTATTTTTGTAGACCATTGTAGCCTTTTGTAGACTTGACAAGGCTTAGTAGCCTTTTCTGGACCATTATTGAAGAATATTATGCTTTACTAGCAAGCTGTTTATGATATGATATATGACTATTTTTGTTTGATTAGAGTTTATGTGCCTGGGTGGCTCTTGTTCAATGCTCATATATAGTCGTTATTGTTTGAGTGTCAATTATTGTGGCTCATCTGGGCACACTTACCACAAACATAAGAATCTTTTTCTGGAATCTGAACATACTTACCACTTATGTAGGAAATATTTTACTAGAATCTAGAAATACCGAAATACCATCGACTTGGTTTCATTAGCTGGACATACTTACCACTAGGGTTGCAAACGAGCCGAATCGAGCCGAGTTTTAGAGTGTTCAGGTTCATTCATTAAGTTTTTAAGCGAACTCGAGTCGAGTTTGAACTCCACAAAAATTTGACGAGCCGAGCTTGAGCCGAACTTTCCTAAGTTTGACTCGAACTCGAACTTATTCACAAGCCTTAAAAAGTAAAAAATATTAGATATTTATACACATCTTCCGGCAAATCAAATTTCTTTTTATACACATCTTCTTTTGTAAATTCATCCAACCAAATATTGGCGTATCTATCATCATCATCTTCTTCTGTTGATTCATCCAACAGACTAAAATCATATGCATCATCATCGCTAGAGTCACACCAAAGTCTATCACGTCATTATTATCCATCTCTCGAAATCTGGTAAAAAGAACCTCAATTAGTGGTAAATACGACCTACAACAACAGAAAAAAAGTCCATACAGTTTGGTAACAACATTACTAGTAACTATCTTCATCTCTAATGGTAGCAGTTTCCATATACTATGGTAAGTATAACTTTAACAAATTAAAAATGTATAATTTGCAAAAGATGCATCTCATATTTGTCAAACTTAAAAAACGCCTACATTAAAATGCGAAACGAATCATTTGTGATCAAGATCCAGGATATAAGCTTTCTTATTGTAGAGAAACTTACTTGGAGAAGCTCTTCACTTTGTTGTTCTTCAAAGTTCCATATCTTCTATACTCTTCATTTTGTGAAACAAGAAGGAAGATGAATGGGATAGAAGAAAAAACTTGCTATAATCTGATTGAGAATAAGTTTAGAGTAGTTTAAGGTAGGTAGGACAAATTTAGTTCCATTAATGGCACAATGTGTGGTAGGTAAGCAAGAATTCAGACATGTTATATCCTTACAAAATGCCTAAATACGTAGTAACTATTTCCTTTCCAAAAGGTAAGTACTAGTAGAAACCGTAGTATGTACACATCAACATACGACTTGTTATGGTGGTAAATACGATAAGATGTTATGGTACCTATACCCTTATTCTATGGTAAGTATAGCCTTATTCTATGGTAAGTATGGAATTAATGATGGTTAGGTATACATTTTTATAACATAGTTAATGCACCATAATAAGGGTAGTTAGGAACATAAC
>JAXBDA010007174.1:0-18388 GCA_036023075.1 Gaultheria prostrata
CACGGACCGGGCGAGAAGGGTGCCGTAAAACCCTTCCCTTCTCGTAACCAAACCCCCGAATCCGAGAAATCTTTGGTTCTGCAAAGATCAGTAAGAATATTTTCATTGGGCATACGAGTCATATTTTAAATTGGTTTCTCGGATTCAGACCTCAAATCCGGGTGGCGACTCTAAAAATGAATCTTTTGAAAATTTCATTAATCAATCGAATTGGCGCACTTTCCGCGGACTGTCAACAAACACTCAAGCTAAAAATATTTGAATACCCTACGTATAAATCTTTGAACACCTAACCCAATTTTTTTGAACAATTAGCCCCAAAAAATCAGCCCACAAACCATTCCAATATAAACAACCCAATTAAAAGCCATAGGCGGCTCCATAGCTTCCAATAGATGGTCAATTGAACAACCTAAACTGGTTTGTACTCTCTAATATACGTAATAATCTAATTATCTCGGGTTTATTTAAGTACTTAATCCTTTACTATGACCATCCATTAATTCATGAAATTCATAATCGAAGACCTAATGTATTAGCTTAAAAAGATATGCACTCTTAATGATAAAAGTATAAGAAATGGATAGAGAAAAAAGTGTCTATTGGTATTGATTTCGCGCTCTGACTTTTTTTCCGAACAACAATCAACCCTATATCTACAAAACGCGAGCATGTGTCAATAAGTGTAAACCTATTCGCCAAAATTTCCTACGATAAAAACTAATGTTTATGTGCCGATTTAATGTTGTTTGGCCTAAAATATAGAATTCGCCTAGAAAATGCAATTTGAACATCTTACGTATATTTGTATTATTTGTTTCCCATTATTCACATTAATATATAAAATTTTGAGTACATATGGCTAGTCAACAAAGTCAGTAGAGTTAAGGTAATTTTGAACACCCTGTCCAAAAATTTTGGAGCCGCCACTGAATTTGTCTAAATTGTGTGTACAAAATCTCCGATCATCATAATTTTTTGTTTTCGTAATGTGCTCAACATTCCTGAAAAAATTAACGGTTCCAATTCCAAATGAAAATTTCAGAGATCCCATAATTTATATTACTATGGGGTATAGTAACTTCGGTCACGACGGAAAAATATAATCACATTGTACTAACTCTGTAAAAGTAGAGATATACGTACATACGTTAGGCAATCAGTAATGAAAGATTTTAAACTTTATCAATGAAAAGTCCCGCCACCGATTACCTGGCAAGCAACATATATATCCTAATTTTCTAACACCATTTAAAGCATCAGGCCATTTTTGTTTCCCTGTTACAAAAAAAAAAAAATCCTTCTCATTCTCTTACAACATTTCTATGCAAACCAAACAAAATCCCTCCAACGTTATTAGGCCAAATAAAAAATGGAGAAAACAAAAGTATAAGTCTTCGGGCTCCGTTCAATTGCCAAGAATGTTACACGAGAAAGTTAATTATGAAAAAAGTGAAGTAAAAGAAAGAAAAATTTATTTTTTTGTGGATGTTCACTTGATAGAGAATTTTTTTAGGAAAGTATAATTGGCGGGAGCAAATTTTCCCTCGACAAATAATTCCTTCGTTTTTTGCAGGATGCATTTTGAGAGAAAGTGAGTCCTACTGGGAAAAATATTTTTATGAATCCCATTATTTTCCTGGTAACTAAGTTGATTTTATCATCTTTTTCCAGATTTTCCTTACAACTGAACGAGGGCTAAAGGAAAAATAATTAAAATACACGAATATGTTACTTTTGTCCTTAAACAAATGAAATCTATATTCATAGATCTTATCGAAAGAGCTAATTCTAAAAAATATAATGATCACATGGTACTAAGTCCGTAAAAGTAGAGATATACATACGTAAGCGTAAAAGATCAAAAGTATAGTTGTTTTTTGTTCAAAGGAAATCAATCTATCATCATAATTGATTCATCAACCAAATCACGTTTACTTTTCTCCTTTAAAAAAATTAATCACTTAAGTACTTTCATAGATATTATCGATAGGGCTCATTCTAAAAAATTATAATCACATAGTACTAAGATGGAGTTTTCACTACGGTACATTCGATATTCTTGATGTTCTTGATATTCTCAGACTACAAGTTCTCGGAAGTTGTCAAATTAATACTGCAGTAAAAACTCACACTAAGTCCGTAAATATGGAGATATACATGGAATTAGGGATCCTGTAATACGATATCAGTTTGATCGCGCAATTAACGGCTCAAATTTGATGTCAGCACTTATACGATCCGATCCGTCTATTATAGAGATGAATGCCGAATTGTTAATAACCAAACTCAATAACTCCTCACTCGTGTGTGGCTGTAGTGTGGCACCGCATTACATGCATACGTTAGCCAATCTACAAAGAAATTGTTTTAAACTTATCATTGATACGTCCCGCCACGCCGCCAATGACACAACAAACAGCAAATCAACCGAAAGCTACGAAAGTCGAGATTCTTTATACCGGTATAAAAAGTCGAAATCCGTTGGTAAATGGAACTGCCAAAAATGAGCAACGTTGACGGCGACTTTACTTTGCCGGCGCCGTCGACTGTGGCGGTGGCCGTCAAAGGCGGCGACGGCTATCGGGGCGGAAACGGAAGCCGTCGAGCTGTCCGTTGGGCGGTGGAGAATCTCATGCCTAAAGCCGATCATTTTGTCCTAGTTCACGTCATGCCGGCTAAAATCACTTCAATGCCTACTCCTCCAGGTAATTACTTCTTGTCTCTTACTAATATGCACAAAACTCTGTATTTATTGATAGAGCTGTATATAGATGCATGTGCTTTGATATGTGTGTATTTCAAGGGCAGGGAATGCAAGATTAGAGCTTTTGGTAGATCTTGCTTACTTTCTTTTTTGATAACTTGAATCCGGGCTAGTTTATGCGCACCTCACCGGGCTAGTTTATGCGCACCTCGACTCGACGACTCATTCTTTAGACCAATCTAGCAAGGTCCAATTAAAGTCGGGGCTTTTGCCCTGTACAAACTCGCCCCATAAGAATTCATAGTAACGAAGAGCTTTTGAACCGGTACCATAGAAGGGGGAGTGTGAGATTTCGTTTGGTTTGTTTGCATTTGGTACAACACTTGGATATCTCGCCGAGGTGGAGATTTGTGGGATTTCTTACTTGATTTGGGTGCTGCCTCCGAACAGGGTTCCTGGGGGTCCGGACGCTTGGCTTGGCAAAAACTCAGAGGCCTCAGTATTCGCGTCCACGCTGTGATCAAATCCGTCCAGACGGTCGGCCGATTTGTACTTAGCCAATTTGGACTTCATTTTGGAGGTTTCCATGTTTTAGACTTGGGGGTGCAAGGAGGAAGGATTCTTTAGCTATAAGTATAGCTTGATTCTCTCAATAATAGTGGGACTGGTTAATTTCTTGGGAGACCCTCTATGTGGGGTCTTGTTAGAATCTTAGGGTTCTTTGTTAGATATTCACTTGTTCTTTGGTATCTTTGTTTTGGTGTGGCTTCTGATCTCTTGGTTGAAACCCTAGTTTTGGGAGACTTGATGAGAAAGAGTTCTGATGAGAGATTATAATTGGGTTTTGTTGAGAGAACTAGTATATTAGGGTTGTCAATTTGCTTTGTGAGAATTAGCTTTTGTTAACCATTTTAGCTTTGTGGAGCATTGTTGTTTCACATTAGTGGAATCGTCGCTTGTTTCCTTACCTCTGGATTAGTTTTACACCCTAGTAAGCCGAACCACGTATATCTTGGTCTCACCTATTTGTTTTGTTTGTGATTTGGTTTCTCCTTATGACTTTGCATATGTTTGGTTTTGTACTTCTCCTCCCCTATCATGGCTATCAATGATCATTGGGTTACGTTGGGTTCTTCGGGGGCTCACTGCAACAGGGTGCAAACACCTAAGTCCTAGACCTGATAAAATTGATGGCATTGAAGCATTGTTGAGCTTGTAGTTACAACAATGAGTGTGATTACACGTCTCTTTTTACCTCCAATCCATCTTTCACTCTAGTTTTATAAGCAACCTATACCGAGACCTCTGATATTTTCGCTGAAGTTGGAAATCAAATGTCGTCATTTAAGATCCAAATCTATCCAAATGGAGCCTAAAAGTTGTTTTTCCTCCGTATTCTTCTAATTTTCCTAGATTTGATTGCCCTCAAAGTCATTTTCGCGGACTTTGTTGTCTTGGCAAAGGATATTTCATTAATGTTCAGGAAAATGGGATTTCGTAAGATCTATTTTTTTGTTTTCTGTTATGATTATTTCTTTCATGGTTTTGCAAATCCCATATGCGAAATAGTGAAATAGACTCTTGGTGTGCCAAGTGATGCTGAATTGTGAAAGTTTTGCATGGAAAGTGGTAATCTCTCGTACGCACGAACACAGACACAAACTCTCTTTTTAAAAGTGTTTGGGACGTATAAAAAGTGACATACTTGTAATGAAACTGCTTTTCTTTAAATTCTGTTAAGGGAACTGTTAAAGCCTCCAACTTAAGACCAATTGGCGAGGGGTGGAGAGTTTTTCAGCCATGGGTGGAGGGTTTTTCAGCCTCATGATTAGTTTTGGAGCTAATAAGAAACTGATATGGGACATGGCCTAATACCATTAATACTCTCCAACATTTGTGAATCTAGACTCGCACATGTTGGGGTAACCAATTGATCTATTGGGATCACAATCGATCAAGTTGCACTCTTTGGCACCAACAAAAGGGAACCTATCGGTAAAGATATAGGAATCTTGCCCAAAAACTCGCGAAGGCCAGTGCTGATACCATATAAAGTTGTCTATCATCAACTCATCTAAAAGTTGAGTTGTTAGCCCGTTAGGATTAGATCCAACAAGGTATGATAAGATATCCATCATAAATAATCCCAATTTAACTTGCAATATTAACTTGATAGCTAATGCAACAAGTACCTCTTTAGGTTGGTGTTAAATATCATCCAAATCAAAAAGGCAATCTGTTCAAATGCCTACAAGGCAATAAGTGGTCTCTCATTTTTCGGCACTGTTTATTGTTTTGCTTTCCTTTACTTATAATGACCTCATGTGGGAATTGCCATCCTTTTCAGCCGGAGACACTATCCCCATTGAGCGACAGGCCCGTGTTGTGAAAATGAATATGCAGGACACATGTGAGGACATATTTATACCATTTAAGAAACTGTGCAAAGGAAAAAAGGTGAGTTTTTTTTTTTTCTTCTTTCCTTTTGGCTATGTTCTGCTCAAATTGAGTTTTCCTTGAAGTATAATCCCAGATAATGCTTTTCAAGGTTGAAACTTTGGTGCTGGAAGGTGAAAATCCTGCATCAGCACTTCTTAAATATGTTACTGACTCTGTTGTAAGTAGTTTAGTGTTGGGCTCTTCCACTTCCTCTTTTATCACGAGGTATGTCAAAATATCGATGAAGTTGTTCATTTCACAGCTCTTTCTCATCCTTCGATTTGTTGGCCATCTTCTCATGGCATTTTACTAGTTGTTTGTTCTAAACCTCTAGTACATCTTATGTTTGTTCTTTTCTTGGAGAATACTAAGTTTAGGCTTTAGGGCTAGGACTCAGGGGGACTTATATTATTGAAAATTACTGTATCTATCACGTTGTCCTTTATATGAAATTGGTTTTACCATTCGTTTGATGTGGCATCTTACACTCCAAATATGTTGATCTGTTAACCTTCAAGTGAGCCTTTTATGGCTAACATGTGGTTCAGGAGAAAGCTATGGTACATCTAGGTGTACGATAGCTATGGTACATCTAGTTGTACGATAGCAATATTAGAAAAAATTTCTTGGTGTATGTTACCCATTTGTTTGTTTATTTACACGGGTGTACCTTGAAAACATATGGTACTCGTAGTTTTGGAGGATGGTAGGCATATTTTTAGTGCATCGTACACTTATTTTGTATGTATGGTACACATTTTTTTTTTTGCACATTAGTAAGGATTTTTATGGTTTTACTTAATGCATAGGGCTGTACGGTATACCCCAAAATAGAAACCCATTTTTTGAGTTCGTTATGGATTCTTTTCGGTATTAGTTACGCATTTATTTGTGTTCGCTACGGAATTTCTTAGTAACCGAAAGTTTTGTGACCAAAAGTATTTTGGGGGTGTACTGTAGGATTCTCCCTAATTTCATGGTCAAGAAGATAAAAGACTCTACTGTGCCATCAGTAGTTCGAGAAAAGGTTCCTGACGCTTGCGACATTTATATTGTGTCAAGGCGTAGGCTCATCACAACTTCTTCCACCCCCTTGTTAACTGGTGGTATGTTGAAAACACTTACTCTTCAATGTTCACAGCCTCCATGTACTTAGTTGTTTCTTTTGCCTTACCATATTATTCTTTCTGCCTCTATTTTGCAGAGAACAGCTCTAGTTCAAACTGGTGGTGTGGCCAGGGAGCGCACAGTTCCCTTCGCTTCTATAAATTAAATGGTGGCCGTTATTCTTCATCGGTGGATTGTGAAGTTATGGAGACAGAGTCATCTGTGTCAGATCATAGTTACTCGGATTCTATAGAAATTTCACGACCGAAGTCTCCCAACCATGCCGATTCAAGTCAAGATAGAAATCATCAAAACTCGGGAAATAGTAACCTAGAAATGGAGGCAGTAAAAGAATGTCCTTCTGCAGCTTCTACAAATACAAAGCAGGTGAATTGTTTCAGTTTTTCCGGCTGCTGTTACATGTTTTGTGTGGTACCATAATAGTAATTACTTGCTTTGTACACATGCTATGTGAAGGTGACTAACCTTTTCTACAGTCGAATGTGCAGGCTGAGGTAGAAAAACTGCGTCTAGAATTGATGAACGCTGTTGCCATGTACAATCGAGCTATTGAGGAACTTGTCCACATCCAAATCGAGGTCAGAATTTGATATATATTAATACTACCATGGTTCTAGATTTTGATGCCTTTTATTGGTTAACCATGGAAATATTAGCCAACCTATTCTACAACCATTTCAAAAATAGTTTCCTGTGTTTAGTCTGATAAAGCTTGACTATTTTCCTGGACGAAAAGTTCGAATCTAAAAGCGGACTACATCCCTGTTTTTTTGTCAACTATATCCAAAGGGCATATGCATTCCACGTTTGCTAGAAATTTGTGTGGCTGGGGGTTATATATCTGTTGGATATAATACCCTATATCAGACGGAATTTGTGATAAGTAATGTCTAGGGGGTGTGGTATTGCTAACCCGCTCACTATTAATCCTAAAGGATGAACTATTCCCACGAGATTAGATATCCCTTTTCTACTAGTCCAGTCAAACAACCAGGGCCTATGTTTCTTGCTTCCTTATGTCTGAGACAGTTTCAGGGTAGATTAAAAAGTGGGCTTCATTTAAGCGAATGCCTCTCCTTCATATTCAGGCAGGTAGAATATGAACACGCATTTAACCTTGAATAAAGAAAAGATGGTAATCAAACATCGTCTTGTGATCTACATTATACTTGACCACTATTATTGATGCTCCATTGCGCAGGTTCGCTTTCTTTCTGATGAATGCATTGAAGAAAGAAGACAAGTAGATGCTGCCTTGCAAAGAGAAGAAGTTTATAGGAAAATGCATGCAGAAGAGCAAATCAAGCATTTGGAAGCCGTGCAGGAGATTGAGATGGCAAGAAGGCAACTAGCAGATTTGAAAGCACTTAGAGAATCTATTGAGAAAAAGACAATTGTCCCATATGACAGAAGGTACAAAAGGTACACAGGGGATGAAATAGAGATAGCTACTGATTACTTCTCTGAGGCTACAATGATCGGCGAAGGATCATATGGGAAAGTTTACAGATGTGACCTCGATAAAATTCCAGTAGCTGTCAAAGTTCTGCGGTCTGATGCATCGGAGAAGGAAGAAGAATTTAAGACAGAGGTTTTTGCTTAACTTGATTCCTTTTTACTGTTTTTCATTCAGTTCCCATGCCTACTCGAAGCTTTACTTTTCTATTGAGCATGATCACTTGATTCACTTCTAATTCTTTTTAGAACTTAAAATGAAAAAGTGTTAAGAGTGTACCTAACCACTTTTGGCAATGTCATTCAATGAAGAAGGAAATTCTTACAGAGGCCTAATAACTCAAAACATTAACGAAATATTCTGTTGTGCATGCTTGGGGTAACATCCTTAGAACACAGTTTTGATTTATATTGTTCTAGCAGAAATTACTTGTTTAAATGATAACAATACCAGTACTCTTGATCTAATTATAACCTTAGTCTGTAGCTTGCTTACTTTTTGGCTTTCCCATTAGATATTTCCTGACAATTTTAGTTGTTCTAATTGTGGTGGCAATGGTTTCTGCTGTCCTATGCCCATTATTTTCAGATTGAAGTTCTTAGCCTATTACGCCACCCACACATTGTTTTACTGCTTGGAGCCTGTCCAGAGATCGGTTGCTTAGTATATGAATATATGGAGAACGGAAGCCTAGAAGATCTTCTTTCCCGCCAAAGTGGCAGGGATCCTCTTCCTTGGTTTGTTCGATTCCGGATAGCATTTGAAGTAGCTTGTGGACTTGCATTCTTACACAACTCAAAACCGAACCCTATAGTTCATCGAGATCTAAAACCAGCGAATATATTTTTGGACAGAAATTATGTGAGCAAAATTGGTGATGTGGGATTGGCTAAACTCGTTTCAGATATTGTGCCTGACAATATTACAGAATATGGGGACTCCGTTATAGAAGGT
The DNA here is from genome assembly GCA_036023075.1 of Gaultheria prostrata. Classification (NCBI taxonomy): domain Eukaryota; kingdom Viridiplantae; phylum Streptophyta; class Magnoliopsida; order Ericales; family Ericaceae; genus Gaultheria; species Gaultheria prostrata. Next base: position 8,685 of record JAXBDA010007174.1, read on the forward strand.
ACTAGATATTATTTGGATCCAGAGTATGAAAGAACTGGAACCGTCCGACCTAAATCTGATCTATATGCTTTCGGAATCATTGTGCTTCGATTGCTCGCTGCACAACATCCAAACGGGCTTTTGGTGAAATTTGAAGATGCAATTGCCAATGGTTCAATCTCTGATATGCTAGACAAGTCTATACCGGATTGGCCTCTTGTTGAAGCTGAGGAAATGGTTCAGATGGCCCTGAAATGCTCCAGACTTAGATGCAGAGATAGGCCAGATCTCGAAACTGAAGTGTTGCCACTTTTGAGGAAACTTGCGGATCTAGCAGATGCTACTTTAAGGGCACAGAGGAATAGTATTCAACCACCTTACCACTACTTCTGCCCAATACTTCAGGTGAAAAATTGAAACTTTGTTAGAGCATCTCCAATGCAACTCTCAATTAGGCTCGCCCAGTGTCAAGACACTATACTAGTTAGTAGACTTACACTAATTTTGCTCCAATGCAACTCCTACCTAGCTCATGAAGTGGCTCCTAAGAGAATTTATAATGCTTGCTAGCTTATAAAGTGGGGAGTACATGCACTTTATGTTTGCATGAATGTATCTATCGAAATACTTAACCACTTTTTTTTACTTTTTAACACTTTTTTGCTACTCCATTGGAGCTATCATTCGTTCCAAAATTACCGCTCAAAACTGTGACCTGCTTTTATTGTTTCTTTTGTCATATAACTCGCTTTTACTTGGTTTTAGCTAGTTTATTTGAGATGCTCTAATATTTTGTTTGTGTTTGGATCCTGGTTTTTGTGGAGATTACCAAGGGAGAGGGCATTGATAGGGGAACCAAACATATCAATTTAGCTCTCCACATTTTTGTCCGTTGCCTTTTACTTTCCCTTCACAAAACCGATTCAAGCACAGCCTTGTGGGCTGCATTTGGTTGTTTTAGATTCTTTGTGCTTATGCCATGGCTAATTCAGGAAGTAATGGTGGATCCATACGTTGCCGCTGATGGTTTTACATACGAGCATGGAGCAATCAAAGCTTGGCTTGAAAGACACAGTTTATCGCCAGTAACAAGGCGTAGTCTGCAGCATAAAGTGCTTGTTCGGAACCATACATTACGTTCTGCTATACAGGATTGGAGGTCAGGCATAACATCCTCGTCCAGGCAAGTATTTATTCCACATAGCAAGTTCAAGTGAAGAATTATCTTTGTAAATTATTGCAAGATAAGTATATTAGAGGAAGAACCTATTGCTATGATTATTTAACCACAACAAAATAGAAGTGCATGTCTCGTATCTTCGTCTGAAACGAGTAACACCTTGTCCCACATTGATAGATCTGCATGAGTGATTTTGGAAATATAATCAGCTATTTAAGATATTTCTAGTAACTTGAGATTAAGCATTTCGGGCATATTTTGAGGTTTCCAGAATAAAATCCACTCTCGTGATAATTTTTTTTAATGACGACGGAATTATCCCACAGAGGGGCCACTAATTGGACTCCACCGTAGAGCGCAAACGTCCGGGTGATTGAACAACCACCACGGCCCGGCCACGAGGTTTAGCATGTACCAACTCTGTTAAGACTCGAACCCTGCCCACATTTGGACAAAGCCAACTAGCCAAGTACTTTTTGTTGGGGCAAGCCCTTGAGTGGTAATAATTTAGTACGTAATATTTAGAAAGTAAACAAACAATTTAGAATGGATGCATATTAGTAGTCTACATGGGACGTTGTTAGAAATAACTGATTTTGATACATCTTGCATTCTCTGTAAACAAACTTGAAGCTATAAATTGTTTGGAATATGAAAATTTCTGTTTCGTGCATCCAATTAGCCTAGGTAATGGATAATGACGCTGAGTAGGTTGAGTTTAACAATGGCAGATTATTGGGGTTAAACTGGGATTATACTTCCATGTGTCCAGGGTATTTATATCGTAGCAGTTTACTGAAATTCGGTTCGATCATTCTCTATTCCATCTAACGGACTAGTATGTATTTTTGGTACGCTGGGAGAAGGAAATGTTTGCGGATACGATAGAGCATAATAGAAATGTCAAAGTAGCATGGAATGTATCAAATTATCATTTTTGCATGTTTCTAATAGGTGTTGCATTAATCCAACGCTTGGTATGTTTTGTATCACGTATTTCCATGTGTTTGGTATGTACACAGGACTTGGGAATTTCACGAGTGTCTTTTTTGATGACTCAGGTATCCGGGCCAGATTACGCGTGCCATGACTTATCCGAATTGCACGAATGCCTGGCTTTGAGTCTCGTGGTAGATTATAGAACATTCAGGCTGCTTTAGATGGAAACCGAACGAAGATTAGTTCTTTGGTCATACAGCATGATGTGCGGTGGAGGAAAGTTAACCAGATTTATCAAGAATTTCTTTGAGTTTAGACACATCGTGAATCTTAATACAAGTAAGACGATCTCGCCCACCATGCGCAGACCTTCCGGGCAAGGGGTCAGGATTCAAAGCTCCATGAGATGAATCATTTCAGAGCCCACCCACAGCCAAGCAGCCCCGTAGGGGAGCTTGTCATCTGGCCTTGCCTCATTTATCTTCAAATGTGAGCCATGTGACCTTAAATCGATGTTAGAGCTCTATGAGTAAACTATATACACATCCATATGAGGATTAAGCTATAACTGTATAAGTAACAGAAAAGTTTCACATATGTACCCAGCTCGTTTTGGTAAAAATCAAGTGTTCTTACGAGTATTAGTCTTGTGACGTGGTGCATGCTAACAAGTCCATAATCTGCATCAATATCAGTTGTTTGGGTTTTTTTCATCTTGAGTGAACTTTTTTTGTATCAATTGTGTTGACGAGAGGATTCTAAAAAAATTGATCATAGTCACAATACTTGCATGGTTCCATCACTCTACCAACAACATTTGGAGAGCAGGGATGGAAAGTGGCTCACAAGTTCCATCACTCTATGGACATCCCTCATCTATTCACTTTTCTCACGCGCACTTCCTCATCTTTAGAAATGCCCAAACAGATTCCCTATCTGTAAATGTTTCCCAATTCGGACCCTATAGTTAGAAGGCCGTTTGTTGGTAGTGCCAATGTCATTGGTTTAGGCATTTTTTTACAAAATACCATTCACCACTACTGCATACAGACAACACGTGTTCATAACCATTCCACCGTGGCTGCCGCTCTCTCTTTCGAGAGCCATGGAAGCTGCCAACAACAGTTCTAATAGCCACAACAGTCGCATCAGCTACAACACCAACCCTAGAAAGAGATACCTGGTCTTAAGTAATGTGTGCTATCTCTAAGTGTTTTGGGAATTTCCCTTTATTTTTTTTCAATTTCTCAAATTTTTGCCCAAATTTTTATTTTTTATTTGGTTTTAGGAAGAGAATGCAGGGCATCAACAATGACCAAAATTAGCTACCAATAGTGACATTTGGCGACCAAAACTTATCTTGTCGCCTCGATATTTCAGCAACTAGGGTTCTGTGACCAACTTCTAGTTAGTCACCATAGGGTTTTGACGACCAAATATGGACTTTTGGCAACCAAATCTAGCCACTAAAAGTGCAATTTCTTGTAGTCCCAGTTCTAAGGGGATAGTGCTCTTAATTGTGACAGTTTAAGAAGAGCATAAGCTTTGAATAAGTTCAAGACAGGAATTTTGCGGTACTCGTCACCAATACCCAGAAGGTTTAACCTAAGTGAGTGTGGTAGTGGGGATACTACTATGGGAAAAATACTAAATAGGCTACATGCATGACAAATAGGCAATTGTGTCTGTGCCTAAAGGCACTTATTGTGTTCAAAACATCGACCGAAACAATGTAAACTTTCTTCCATTAATCCTAAAATAGCTTAAAGTTAAAACGAATATATAGAGGGGAGGAAGAATTTTTTAATGTCAGTCACAAACTATCGTAATGACATTTTGTTTATTACGTATTTAGGAAATTGGTTTTTCCTTCTAAATGCAAACTCACAGCTCATTTTCTTATTTTGAACACCTTTTGATGTCTAATGTTTCTTGAGTCTCCATCTGTACAAAAGGATCAATGGTTTGCTAAACAAGCGCTGGTTATGAGGAAATAGTGTATTTTTATTGGGGCAACCTTGTTTTGTGCTTCTAAATCTTGAATTTTACACCTTTTCTGTTGAACAACAAAATGAACAAAAAGCTGTAAAACTCAGGATTTAGAAGCACAAAACAAGGCTAATCCTGAATTTTACACCTTTTCTGTTGAACAAGAAAAAGAACAAAAAAGGTCAAGATTTAGAAGCGCAAAACAAGGCCAATCTTGACCTTTACACCTTTTCTGAAGAACGAAAAAACTGTAAAAATGAAGATTTAGAAACGCAAAACAAGGCTAATCGTGAATTATTTGAATAACCGAAAGAACAAAAAGCTGTACAAGTCAAGATTTAGAAGCGCAAAACATGGCTAATCCTGACTTTCACGGCTAGATATTGTTTATATTGATTCCTATTCCACCTATATAACCGTCGCTATTGCTCTCTGTCTTGCATCCCTCATGTCCTTCATTCCTTACCAATCTCCACCCTGATAGCCACCACCTACTTTTCTTCCCTTTTTTTTCGCTTTTTTTTCGGGTAATTACTTTTCTTCCCTTTGCAACTCCGCAATCCCATTCTACAGAATTTTTTTGATCGGCAATCCCATTCTACAGATACCACCAGAAAAAATGCATCAACTTCTTCATTTCCTCACCCTCTTCTTCGTACTCGTCGTCCAAATTCCCACGATAAAAGGGGATATCAAATCGATAACGATCTCCTCAGACTCTCGTCGCACCATCTTTCTTAAAGATTTCTGTTTCGATCACACCGGTCATGTCACTCTCAACATAACCAATGTCTCAATCACCACCACCTCTACCACCCCAATAAACTCCTCACGTATCGGTGTCTTCTTTGGGGCTCTGTTTGACATCCAATATTACGGCATGGTGATGCTCTTCAGGGAAGGAATAGAAACATGAGTTCTCGAGTCCCCTGACCTTATCCCGGGAAGCTTCGAACCCATAGCCACATTAGATGAGCTCTCGCCTCAGTCTTCCGTCAAGAAAACCCTCCCCATCCCTGCTTTCACGTTAACGTTACACAACAATACCCAGAATGTTACACGTGACCATCTCGGTATCTATTTTTCTAATTGTGAGCCGAATACTTCCATCTCGATGATTGTGCATTTAGAAACCTATAATATGGACAAGAACGGCAAAGACTATCTTCCAGTCGGTAGTACTAAATTGCCAACGGTCTATTTTATCTTTTCCGTCCTTTACTTGCCGTTTCTGGCCTTCTGGGTAAACAAGTGCTACGAGAACAGGTTGTTTGTTCGAAAGATACATGTTTTAATGTCCATATTGATCGTTATCAAATCGTTGAATCTATTTTTCGAGGCAGAGGACAAGCATTACATTAAGGCCACTGGAACCCCTCATGGATGGGATGTTTGGTTTTATCTCTTCTATTGCCTTAGAACCCTGCTGCTGGTAACGATCATCATGTTGATCGGGATGGGTTGGACGATCATGAAGCCAATGTTACAAGCCAGGGAGAAGATGGTTCTGGCATTCGGCATAGGAATTCAGCTTGTTGGGGCGATAGCGCACATATTCAGTGACGAGATGGGTCCGTCCGTCAGCCAATACTTGTATTCGACTATCGCATTTTTTATAGTCGATTTCTTGGGCTTTTTTTATGGTTTTTGTTCCTATTTATTTGTCCATGAAATCACTCAAGGAAGCCGCAAAGACAGATGGAACTGCCGCGCGGGATCTGGGAAAGTTGAGACTTTTGCAACAGTTTAACGCATGTGTGTTTGGGTTCTGGATACTGAAGTGGATGGCATGGATTCATGTCCGTCAAGTCACGCCTGATAATTGTGGTGTAGAGTGGCTGGTTGTTACAAGTATAGAGACTGTAACCATTGTATTCTACATTGTAATGTTTGATCAGTTTCGGCCTAGGCAGCAAAATGAGTATTTTGTTGTTGAAGAGGAAAAGATGGCTCTCGCCACTATTCAGAGGGAGTTCGCAGATATATGAAACTTTGTGATAGACTCACGTGGTGTTCGGGCCAGAGCTTCGAGAGATGTGAAATTTGGAAAACTGAGAATTGTGGAGATTTTTTATTTTATCTATTTAAGTGATGCTTTTTATTCATTTGAAGTATGTATGGTGATTGTTGTGCTATGTTATTTGGTGGAATGAAATTATAACATATACGTCTGTGGTTATGTTTCTCTCAGTTTCTTCAACCGCATGATTTTTGCTCCCTATGCTTGGTGGAAATTGAAGGTCGAAGCTAGAATTCTGTTTCAAAATGTTACCATCACCAAACCTCTACTTAGATATCAATGACTCTTGTAAAATCCTTACCAATCTCTAAAGATTATGTACAAAATTCAGTCAATTAAATGTTACAAATATCGTATACTATATGTAAGAGATTTTTCATTCGAGATTGAATTTCGACAATCCGAGACAATCCGAACCGTTAGATGTATTTAAAACATGGTTTTAAGGTCCATCGCGAGGATTTGTAAAAAAAAAAAACTCGGAAGGGCTTGATCCGAGCATTTTTCAATACAAACGTACATGTACATTTTTATCAAAAAATGCTCGGATGAAGCCCTTCCGGATATTTGTTTTTTACGAATCCTCGCGTTGGACCTTAAAAACACATTCTAAACGCATCTAACGGTTCGGATTATCAAAATTCAATCTCGAACGAAAAATCTTTTACATAAGCTATGTAAGGGAGCCTTTATATATGTACTTCCCCTATATGATGAGAACAGATTCTCTAAAATGAAGTCTTGGCAAAATTGGGTTGATTTTTCCAATTTCCACCCTTAATTTTGGGCATGTTGTTTAGTGTTTTGGGGCATTTTTCATCAGTTGTGCGTTGTTATAATTCGCACCTTTTCCTATTCGAAGAGGGTTATTGGGGACAGAGTCGGTTAAAGAGGAAGAGGGAGAGAGAGCAAGAAGATGAGAAGAAGAAGAAGAAAACGAAACCAAGATCTTCAGGGAATGCTATGTATGGAATTTGGGCATTTGGGTCTTTTTCATAAGTTGTGTGTTGGTATTATTCTTCCCATTTTCCTAATCGGAGAGATGTATTCGATGAGAGAGAGACAGACAGACATAGGGACAGAGATGATCGACGAGGAAGAGGGAGAGTGAACAAGAAGAGGAGGAGAAGAAATATGTCTAGGGCATGTTGTATAGGGCATTTGGATCTCTTTTGTTAGTTGTGCGTTGGTATTATTCAACATTTTTCCTAGAAGAGAGTTTTTCGGAGGGGTAGAGAGATAAAGTTTATGCTCTCTGAAAGTGATCTACCCATTCTACCCAAGACCGAGGGTTGAATCTATATATAGCTCTGATACCAAGTTGTAACGTTCCACTTTTCAGGAGCATTAATAAATCATTTATTGGAAAATAAGTCATTTAATAATAAAAGGATCTACTTAACTAAACTTCAAATTAACATATCATAGGAGAGATCATAATTCAATTACAAAATAACATAGTACTTGCTTGGGAAATTAAGTTACATTGACCCACAAAAATAAAGGAGGTGGTGGATCACTAGAGCTTCAGGTTTAGATCCCAATCTTCTACTGGTATTTGTTCAACAGGAAACTCCTTCGTCTGGTACTGCTGCCCTCCTTCTTTTCCTATAAAACCTGGTGTAATATGACAAGGTCAACAATAGCATCATAAGCGATAAATTACTCAATAGCTAACTCTTACCAACGAACTCTTACGTTACAAATAATCAACAGTACATATATGGAGTGCAAAATTAAAAAAGTATATAATTCAAATCATTAACTTGCATGATGTCCCACTTATCAATCCGTAAAGAATTCATTTTCGATTATTGCCCGTTTGATCGTTTCACAACTTTTTAACCAGAAGCTCTGGATCCGCTGACCATTTTTTGCAGGACCTACCGGCCGGCCAGACTCGGGTTATGCATTTTCTCAATCTAACATTTCCACACGCTCTGCATCCGCTGACCATCTTGCAGGACCTACCAGCTGTCCAGAGCAGACCACGAGCACTGGGTCCGCTGACCATTCTTTCAGGACCTACCGGCCGTCCAGTCTCAGGTTTCACAATTCCACTCTCGGGAATTTACACAAAGTCCTTCCCCAGATTTTATTACAACACAACTACCAACATTTTCGATTTCCTTTAACTTAGAAACGTCTAAGTGATCTTCTACGTAACTATTAACCCCGGGAACCTATTTGTCCAATCTAGTCTTCCATCAATCATCACAAGTCTATAGTAGCACAAAAGAAATAAAGTCTAGAATTATTGATTACGCACAAGAAATTCCCGAGCCAGTTAATAATATTTAGTGATCTTAGCATTCAAAATATGTTTCATGAGTCTAATTGTAGATATCCTATCTACGTATTTCATATAAGTCCTTAAATGCCCGAAATTGTTTGAAACTAGATGTACCAGATTTTTTAACAAAATTCCTCTTTTGTTAGTCTATCAATCTTACCAGTTCTAGTACTTTATAAAAAAATGTCTTTCATTTTTTTTTTACTAAGTAATATTTCTCTTATTCTATACTCAACTATTTCCCCTACAATTGGATTAATTATAATTATGAAATCCATAAATTTATATTTTTTCCAGATCTTAACATGAACAAAAATCTAAGTTTAGCAAATAAATATTTTCTTTAACTGTAACACTTATAAGAAATTTTAATTACTATAGACTTTAACCCTTCATATAAATCATTTTTTCACCATTACTGAAAAATCCTAGATCGCCTAGGTTAAATAATTTCCTAGGTTTTATCTTTTTATCTCAATAAAAATCAATATATGAACGAATCACAAACTACGCAAGCAATTAATCAGAGAACACCAGGATATACGTGGAAAACCCTAAATGGGTAAGAAATCACAGGAAGGAATCAAAACCACTATAATCATTGTGCAGTTACAGATATACCTATCCAAACGAAGTAAATCCTCACAACGTTCTAAGTATCACCTGTCGAGTCACACGTACACCGCACCCAGTGATATATCTTGATCGCCAACGGCCTTGAGTCCACAAACCTTCCAAAATATCTAACGAAAAAAAAATCCTTAGGAATTAACTTCAAAAGTTGCCGAACCAGTTTGCATCTCCACACGTCCTCTTTTAATAACAGTAAATGTTATTAGGTATGGCCCTTCTAACCAATCACCTTTGCTGCCTCTTTTCGTTTTTTTATATATGACTATGGTCAAAGACAAACCCTAGTGAAATAACATGATGCCGTTGGGCTTCTTGGTGGGCCAGCAAGTCCATGTTGGACCCTATTAACTGGTCTCGGGTAAATGATAGGCCGGTCCATTTTGGAGGCCCATGCTCCGCGTGTTCCAACCCACGACCTAAAACACTCATCCAACTCCACGAACATTTTTCTGCCTAAACTACCCCTCGCGTCCTCACCTTCCGTCCTAGAAAAAGCTCTAAACATAACCATTGACGACGAGAAGAGCCCGTCGATCTCATCCATAAGCATTCGTCGTCCATTTCGAGCCCTAGCAGCTGATGATTCCTACTTAATCGAGTGTGAATCCAGAAAAAACAAGACATAATGCGCAAAAAACGTAAGTTCGTCATAAAACTCTAGATTATACAAC
>JAXBDA010007175.1:0-18381 GCA_036023075.1 Gaultheria prostrata
AGCGCTAAAACGCGTGCATGTGTGAACTAAATGAGCTAGATGAGCCCAGATATGTACAATATTTGGGGCTCATCACCAACCCCGGGAGCTTTTCCTGCGTCACTGAATCGATCTACGGCTCCGGATACCGCAGAAGGGGAAGTCCTCGCCCTCTCGTACCCATCTTCCATTCATCGGGGGAATTACCAGCTTTCTCGATGGCAACTCTCTTCCTTCCTTTCTGGCTAGTGCTTTCTCCCTGGCTTCCCTCGCTTTCTGCACTCTCATTATCCTCAACATCAATCCAAAGGCATGATCCTATGAAAGACTTGGTCCATCAGACTCTTCCGTTTATCTTATTCAGGCTGTTTTGGTGGATTCTCCATAGTGTATAATTCCTTGAGCTCTTGAGGGGTCATACCATCATTTTGGAGCAGAGAGTCCTGGTAGCATTCTTTGCAATCATATTCATCCCAATACTTTTTTGGATCTTAGAAGTAATATACCGGTTTTCCTGATCGTAAGAAGTACTCGACTGGAGGTTCATTCCAAAATCCTAAGAGATTTTCTTCTTCCTCGTCGTCATATTGATCATAGTAAGGGCCACTGGCTAGACGACTATCATCATTGCCAACGGTTGGCACCTTCCTCCTTCAAACGATCACCTCATACTCGTCAGATTGTGCTATCAAGAGCAGAAGTGCTACTGATTGCTCTAGTGTAAGCTCTTCCTCTTCTTCTGATGCAACTCCCTCTTCTTCGGATGTTACTGCCAGGATGGCATACTCAGGGGATTGTTCTTTGGGCTCTGAATCAGGGTGAGAAGGGGTTTTCTCTTCATGGTAGGGATAGTCCGGATCATAACAAGGGTTATCAGGGTCGTCGGTCATACAACCATCGTCGTCATCGGTGTTTGGCGCATCCCCTGCTTCAAAATGGTTTCGAGCCGGGTGTGGTTTTTCATTGCCGGAAGTGCACTAAATGCGGCGTCGATACTCTATCTCTATGCTGGATTGATGACCATATGCACTACTGAATATTCAGATCACGAAAACTCAGCGAAAACCAGAGTCACCACTTGGTTGTAGGTCCGAGAACCTTGAATGACTCTATATATGGATAGGCTCGATCCTTGTCACCACAGACGGGTCCGGGGGCTAAGGTATCGAGTGGGAAGGTGAACGCACCCACTCCGCCAATCAAATGATTGGCCTCTACTCATCACAACTGGTTCGATTTGTTACTACCCTAAATGCATGAGACTCAAGCAAACGGATAGGTGGATTTAGTAAAAGGTTTTCCAAAAAGTTATCTTTTTACAAGAGGGAAAAACAGCCAGTTGAAAACTACCTCCGTCAGATGCAGCACACAAGAAACAGAAACAAACATCCTATGAACGGGGACCTGAGGCTAAATAGCTTAATATCATCTTACATCCATAAGCAATGATAAGCGATTACCCTCGGTTCCTTGCATGAAATTAACACATGCAAAACAAAAGGATCAATCGGTCGTTGCGAATGCCAGATTGTGCACCTACTTCTAGGGGTTCTATCCTAACGTGAACATGATATGGCCTTGAACTGGAAAGGGGCTCATGCGATATAGAATAACAGACTAAACATGATTAAATGAACATTATGCATGCATGCATGAACAGAACACGGTCTTGAAACGAGAAACATGATCAAATTAGGAAACTTTCCTAAAATAGAAACTTTCTAGATATGGAAATGCTGGACATGACATGAATTAGGAAACTTTCCTAAAATAAAAACTTCCTAATAAGGAAACTATATGCATGCTGGACACGACATGATTTAGAAGACTTTCCTAAAATAGAAACTTTCTCAATATGAAAACTATGTGCATGCAGGGGTACGTCATGAATTAGGAAACTTTCCTAAAATAAAAACTTTCTAAATATGGAAACTATATGCATGCTGCTACTTATGGAAAGGGCAAAACAACTAGTTAACCATGCAATATGTGAATGCAGGGGCATAATAGTAATTTGACAGGCTAGGAATAAACAGGCAGCATAACGACTGTAAACTGATGATATTCATGTGTTAATGCGGGCAGCATAACAGCAGAGGTAGAAGCATAAACGTGCAAGCAGAAACAGTAACAACTAAGATGCGAACTTTTCGAGTATCCGGACCGGTAGCTTAACAACAGTATATGTCATGTGCGAGGTTCCACTCAGACAGAGTAACGACTGTGCTGGTGGTTAAATCATGCATACCTACTTATTACGTGTGGGTGTGCAGAAAAGTATTTAAACTACTTTAATCATGCAAGGGCAAAACGGTAATTTCACGTGCTAACAAATATTAATCTAAACATTAACTTAATTAAAGTCTTAAATTATGCATGAAGTAAGCATAAATAAGTAAATCCTAAATATGCATACTATAATAAAGTGCAAAAAACTAAACTAATAAATAAAAAACTAAAATAAATAAACAAAACTAATTAAATAAACTTAACTAAACTAAATTAAACTAAACTAAACTAAACAATAAAGAAAATAAAAAAAGGAAACATAGCTTGACTGGACCGGTCGCCCTCAGGAAGCAATCGAACTGAGCTAGACCACCTTCGCAAAGACGGCCTTGATGCTCGACCTCTCTCCGGTAGCCTACCGGCATCGAAGAGAAAAAGAACTAACCGAACTACTCCAAAGTTTGGACCAAGATTTGATCTCAGTCCAGAGAGGAGTTTACACTATACTTGCTAAGAGGTTTTACAAGTGTTTTCGGGATGATTGAAACCTTAGGTGAAGGGGGGTATATATAGGGTGATTCCAGGTCAAAAAAGGATTCATTAGGCGATGTGGGACGACCAAAATACGCGTTTTTCGTACCCAGAGGCGGTGGCGCGCAAATCTAGAATGTTCGAGAATCAAAAAAGGAATTTTTTACTATGGCCGAACCGGCTCTGGTCCTGGTTTGGGTTCGAGCTGGTTCGGGTCGGGTACGTTCTGGTCCGTTTTGACGCGTTCCGGGCTGAATTTTTGGCAAAAAACAGTAATAAAATCACTCAATATTCTGGAAAACACTCAGTCCGGAACTCAATAAAAATATTTTTGGGAACTTCAACAAAAGGTTTTTCAAACATCCTTGAAAATCCAGGTGCGAGGAAATGACAATAGGCTACTATAAGAGATCTTTGTAAAGTGGTTCGTGGTTTGCCTTGTCGTAACGGACTTTAAAAATTTCCCGACCGTGTGGAAAATGAGAAACAACGAAGTAAAATAAATCCAACTTGTATTAATAAAGATTGACAAAGTTGGGGTACAAGGAATCGTAAAACAAGGTCTTAGACTCGGGCTAGACTTGTAGAACGATAAGAAAGATAAAATAAGAACTAGGTTGTGCTAGAATCTTGTCGAAGTAAATAAACTCAACGAAGTTGGTGGCTTCAACGAGGTTGAGAGGCTTCAACGGTTGAGGATCTTTGATAGATGAGTCTTGAGACTCGGGTAAGTCGTGAGACTTGGGTAAGTCGAGAGACTTGATTTTTTAACCGTGAGGTTGATGGCCGTGGAACCCTTTTTCCATCTTGCGAACTGGTATTTATAGCCTCCAAGGTGTGAAAGTTGAATGTTGGCGGCAACTTCTTGCTCGCTGAAATGATGCCACATGTCCAGACGGTTTCTTCGCTTCTACAAGATCCTGCCAAGTGTCCCATGAAGTCCAACTCCCTCCATAATGGCGGTTACCAACAGTTACTTCCTTGGTTTGGAGCTGCAGAGGCATCTATGCCCAACTTTCCACTTCCTTCTTCCACGGGAAATAGTGTAATGGGGAGTTAAGGAGGTCTTGAGATTACGCCATGTGGCAGTAACCGCCTTCCTATCTCTGTGGTGATAACTCTTGGCAGTTATCTTGCCAACTCTCTAACGTCTTATACAATATTACAGAATGGTCCTTCAACTAATGACTTATTAATCTTGACATAACATTCCTCACCACTTGAAAACAGCCTTGTCCTCAAGGCTGGAAGTGAGGATATTTCTTCTGAATATCTAAATGATCGACCCAAGTAGCATCCTCAGGAAAAGAATTCTCCCATTGCACCAGCCATTGTACCACTGCCTTGTTACCTCTTTTAACCATTCTTCTGTCTAAAACAGCCATGGGATCCAACTGAATTGTGCCCTCAGGACCAATGGGAGGGAGAGTGGGATGAGCCACTACCTGAGCTCCAATCTTCTTTTTGAGTAGAGATACATGGAAAGTTGGATGAATTTTGGCTGCAGCTGGTAATTGGAGCTTGTAGGCCACCGTACCAACCCTTTGCAAGACTTGATAGGGGCCATAAAATCGTGGGGCTAACTTCATATTCCTATGCAGAGCCAGTGTAGTTTGCTTATAGGGTTGTAACCTTAAGTATACCCAGTCCCCAACTTCAAACTGTCTCTCAGATCTTCCCTTGTCTGCATAATGTTTCATCCTCTGTTGTGCTTGTGACAGATGCTCCCTCAGTTTCCTAGTGATGGCAGCCCTCTCACCCAACCACTGTTCCACGTCTGCTACTGAAGAGGGTCTAGAAATGCAGAAAGTATGGTCAGGTGGATCTTGACCATAAACTGCATAATAGGGAGTGGTTTTGGTGGCAGAGTGGTATGTGGTATTGTACCACCACTCTGCTAAAGGAAGCCATTTGCTCCATTGTCTAGGGTAATCACCAGTCATACACCTTAGATAGTTTTCCAGACATTTGTTGAGGATCTCAGTTTGTCCATCAGTTTGCGGGTGGTAAGCAGTGCTTAGGCATAAATCACAGCCTTGCAAAGTGAATAACTCTTGCCAAAAGTGGCTAGTGAAGACAGCATCCCGGTCTGATACAATGGTAGAGGGTATGCCATGCAATTTGAAAACGTGATCAAAAAAGACTTGGGCTACATCCTTAGCGGTGTAGGGGTGCGAAAGAGCCATAAAATGCCCATATTTAGTCAACCGATCCACCACCACCAAGATGACAGTCTTCCCTTGAGAGTTGGGCAGCCCATCAATGAAATCCATGCTAATGTCAGACCAAACTCTACTTGGAATGGGTAAGGGCTGCAGTAACCCTGGGTATTTGACATTTCCCCCCTTAAACCACTGACAAGTTGCACATTCTGAAATAAAGACTGCCACATCCTTTTGAAGCCCTTTCCAATAAAAATTCCTTTGTAGCCTTTTAGTGGTTTTTCCAATTCCTGAATGTCCTCCCAAAGCAGAAGAATGGAAGTCTTGAATTAATTTGGTCCTGACAGGTGACTCACCGACCACCAACCTGTCATGGTAGGTTAGAATGCCATGCTCCCAAACAAATCCAGAGTGCACCTGACCCTGCTGTAAATCTGTGATGATTTGCTGAATGTGGACATCAGTAGTCCAACTTGCCTTTACTTTTGCTAGCCAACTGGTAGTTACACAAGATAGTGCATGGAGTGTAGCAACTGAATCTTCTTCTGAACCTGTTAACTCTCCTTTTCTGGATAATGCATCTGCAGCCTGGTTATCCTTCCCACACTTGTACATAATAGCATAATCAAAGCCTAGTAGCTTGGTTATCCACTTTTGTTGAAATGGGGTCCCAACCCTTTGCTCCAGTAGATACTTCAAGCTCTGGTGATCAGTTCTGATAAGGAAACTCCTTCCCAAAAGATAGTACCTCCATTTCAAAACTGCTAACACCACAGCCATGAGCTCCTTTTCATAAGTGGAGAGTGCTTGTTCTCTAATGGTCAGCCCTTTACTCCAGTAGGCAATGGGGTGCCCATCTTGCATGAGTACTGCCCCTAAACCTGTTCCAGATGAAGTCCCACTTGACTGGGCCTAAGGTTGCAAGCCATTGTATCCCAAGAACCATATCACATCCCTTTAATTGCAAAATCCTCATGTCAGCCTGAAAGACTGTGCCCTGCATTTCCCATTGAAAGTTTCTACACATAGCTGTACTCAACATTTTAGTCCCATCTGCTACTGATACAGGCAGTGAATCTGTGTTCTCAGTACCTATGTCCACCCTTTTGACCACTTCTGGGCTCAAGAAGTTATGAGTACTACCAGAATCGATTAAGATATGGATAAGCTTCTTCTTAACGTTACCCCGTACTCTCATAGTCCTATAAGAAGTGGAACCAGTGAGAGCATTCAGAGAAATCTGCAATTCCTCCTCTGCCGTTTGTTCTTGTTCAACCAAATTCTCTTCTTCATCCTCCAATGTTGGTGGTAGTTCTCCCATTTCTTCCTCACCCTCCAGAACATAGAGTTGTTTCTTTTGGCAGATGTGTCCCCTTGTAAATTTTTCATTACATTTGAAGCAAAGTCCCTTGGCCCTTTTATCCTCTAAATCTTTAGGTAGCTCTTTTCTGACAAAAGATCCACTTCCCACGTAGGGTCTGTTCAAGGGTAGGGGTAGAATACCTTCTGCCCTAGGTCCAGATCTTGTTTTCATTGTAATTGCCTCAATGCTTGTTTCTTGGAGTTTGGCCAGACCTATGGCTTGAGTGATCGAGGTTGGTTTGAACATCAAGACTCCAGGTTGGATCTCTTCCTTGAGACCACTTATGAAACAACTAACGAAAAAATTCTCAGGCAGGTTTTGAGTTCTGTTGGCCAATATCTCAAATTGCTCCTGATAGGCCTTAACAGTGGTGGTCTGTTTCAACTTGGTTAGTTCCCCTATAGCATCTTCAA
This sequence comes from Gaultheria prostrata, assembly GCA_036023075.1. Taxonomy (NCBI): domain Eukaryota; kingdom Viridiplantae; phylum Streptophyta; class Magnoliopsida; order Ericales; family Ericaceae; genus Gaultheria; species Gaultheria prostrata. The sequence continues at coordinate 6,678 of JAXBDA010007175.1, forward strand.
AAGTATTTGGTCCAAATCTTACTATTAACCCATGTTTGAACAAATCCCAAGTTAGGTGTTGGTGGCATTTTTCAAACCACTGAAACCATTGTAGGGGGGAATCCTCTAAGTGGAGGGAAGCCAATTTAACCCGATCTAACGCTTCAATGGCATTATACTCAAAGAATCTTTCACATTTATACAGCCAGCCATTAGGGTTTTCTCCATAGAATTTTGGAAATTCAATTTTAGCAAATTTCTGGTTACACATAAAGGGAAGATTGGTTTGTCGTTCTGACCGTGTTGGTGTTTCCTCATGGATCGGAAATCCCAAAGCACCAGGTTGTGCTTGACGGTAGTTTCGAGTTCCCCCACCTTGTTCTTGCTGTTGTTTCCCATAAACGTGCATCGCCATTTGGTCATACTTTGTGTTCATGGCTGCAATTAATTCCTTGATATCCCCCAAGTTCTTGAGGGAGTTTCTAATTTCTTCAATCTCCTTCGAATTTTTCTCATTACCATCCTTAAGACAGCGTAGATTTTCTTCAATTTTCTTGTTTTCTTGAGCGGCCCTAGTTCCATCTGCCATGGCTGTGAACAGGCCAAGGATTTGTGGCTCTGATACCAATGTTATGGCTGGGGAAGAAGATAACCGAAAATACAACAGATTGATAGAGAGAGAGAGAGAGAGAGAGAGGGAGGGAGAGGGGTTTGTTATTGCTTGGTAAAAATCAACATACAAAGAATGAGGGTCTCATTTCCCTCTTATAGCCTCACAGTTACACTTCCCGCTCATCAATTCCTAACAGAATTGTAACCAACTCTCTAACGTCTTATACAATATTACAGAATGGTCCTTCAACTAATGACTTATTAATCTTGACATAACATTTTAACATGCCAGTTGTCGGACTAACTAATGCACAACCATCCTCAAGAATGAGGCTATATATACAAATTTATACACACAAGAATATGTACAGGGCCGGCCCACGGCATTGGGATGCCCTAGGCCTAATTGCCACATAGTGCCCTATACATTTTTGCACCTAAACAACAATAGTGAAATAATTTGTCTATCAAAACACAGAATTTCACTATGTTTTTGTTAGCCCTTCAAATTCATTTTTAGGAACATTTTTCACACTACAAGTTTACAACTTTAGTGGTAAGTTAATTAAATTCATTTTTAGGAACATATTTTGCACTAAGTTTACAACTTTAGTGGTAAAGTAAATGCCCTCACAAAAATAAACAACCGAGCTCGAGCCACATATTTTATCTCGTTTCATAAACAAGCCAAGCCTGAATCACTATAACAGCTCATACACGCATGTAGTGCAATGTGGCAACAGTTCAAACGTTGGGTTGGGTTGGGTAGTCACTGAAGGTAGAAGAGCTGGCACATTAAATAGGGGTGAAATGCTGCATTTTGGACTTCATCTTTCAACGTGGGACAAGCCGGACAACACTTAAGAGTAGGGGTGTAACCGGTCCGGTTCGAAGGGGTTTTTAAAAGAACCGGGGGAAATCGGTTCGGAGAGAATAAGGAACCGAAACTGGATTTTTATAGATCGGTTCGGTTTCGGTTCGGTTCCTCCCGGTTCGTCTCGGTTCGGAAGTCGGTTCGGTTCAGAGGGAGAGGGAGAGAAACCTACAGAGATGACACACATTCAAAAAAATACACCCCATATACATACAGATCGAGATTTATACCCAGATACATACAGATCGAGATTTATACCCAGATACATACAGATCGAGATTTATACCCAGATTTACAAATCGATATTTACACCGACATACGATTTATACACCTAGAAAAGTATGTGTGTATATATATATATAAACCACACATACATACATATAGATCGAGAGAGCCGGAGCCATCGACAGATCTGCCATCTGCACCTCGTCGTCCATCGTCGGAGCCATTGACGGCGTCACTCGCAACCTTCCGACGGCACTGGACTCCATCATCATCGTCAGATTCCTCTTCTTCTTCGTTTCGACTTTGAGTCGAGGATCATCATTGAGGGAACAGGTTACGTTTTCTTTGTTGTTGTGTTGACAAGAAGAGGTAATCATAAGGGTTGGGGTTGGGCTGGGAGAGAGAGAGAGAGAGAGAGAGAGAGCCGCAAGGATTGAGGTTGGCTCCCTGGAAAGATTTTAGGGTTAAGGAGTGGCAGCCGCAACACATAAGGGGTATATATACTTATAATTTTTTATTATTTAATATATATAATAAAAACCGGTTCGGTTCGTTTAAAAAATTTCGAAAACCGAGAACCAAACCGATTTCACATTTTTTTAACTCCTGCGAACCGAACCGAACAGGGGAAGAAAAAAAACCGAAAAATAAAACCGGTTCGGTCCGGTTCTTATCTTCGGTTCGGTTCTGTGATTTTTTTGTTCAGCCCTACTTAAGAGTAGGGAGTATTGATTTTGCTTTGTGTTTGCTTCCTTTGGTAGTCCCACATCGAATACTTGTGAGACTCACCACTATGGAATCCCATATAAATAAAGAAGCCTACCTTTACACGCCTGATTGTGTGAGAAGAGTTCAAGAGTTTAATTAACCTTGGGCCTCTTGGGCTTCTTGGCTCTATAAAAAGACTCCTACTCAAACTTAGTACCAAAAATTTTGGGAGTGCCCCTAATTTGGGCCTTTTGGGGAGTGCCCTAGGCCCAGGCCTCATGGGCCTTGGGCTTGGGCCGGCCTATGATAGGTATATCAAGGCATTTGTGATTTAGCATTTTGGTTGTTTATTTCAGTGTTCGGAGAAGCATCACCAGAAGCCAAAACAACCAACAACCTCCACAATTTCTTCACATATATTGCAGTTAAGATTGTCACTGCACAGCTCGAGGTCCCTCCTACTTGTTTTTCTTCTTCTCATAGTATTCGTTTAGTAGTATTAGGCAAATGCAACTTTCTACAAATAAGCTTGAAAAAGATACATATATTTGACCAGTTGATCTGTAAATGGTTATTAGACAGAGCAGAGCTATAATCCGGAGGCACATAAAGAATTGATGGAATTTTTTAGTACGCACTCATTGAATAATGGAGACAAGTTTTGTGCAGATTTGATGAGGGAATCTCCACGGCATTAAAGTTTAGGTATGCTAAATAGTTTTCATATCTATGCTAAGCAATCTAAACCAAAAACATCTGTACAAGCGATGAAACATTGATCAATTCAGCATAAAGCTTTGTTTTAGCCCTTGATTTTTGGGGTTTTGTCGTTTTCTTCACTGTCCATTTCTTTTTTTTTTGGGCAGCTTTCAATGACATCTTTTCTTTGCATCTAGGATTTGTTAGTAATCGACATTTAATCAACGGGTATCTGTAATCTTAACGTGGGGAGATTAATAAGTATTTAATAATGTGGAGCTCGAAATATAAATTGAGATAAAGAAGAGAGTGCAATTATAATTCTTTAGTGGTGTGAATTATAATTTGTGAAATAATAGTAGAATCCAGGTGGGATTAGGTTTTCTTATTTACACAAGGAGCCCAGAGTTATTTCTCCTCAGGTCCCTGCTCTTGCCCTATAAATATATCGTTATGTTCTCTAGGTCTTACAACAACAGTCATTCATAAAATTAGAAGAGAGGCTGTGAGAAAGAGAACAAGGAGACTACGTAGAAGTCCACGCTTGACTACGTAATCGAGGTATAAGAGAATATGGAAGAAGATCATGAGGTCGTGTCGAACAGAATTTATTGTGTACAGTAAGTGGGTCTGCCAAGTTCTAAAAATAAACAAGTCAACTAGCGTTCATGTTTACGGATGAGAGGTAAACCCTAATTCCGCCTTGTAGGGTTTGTGTTTTTTTTTGTTGTTTAATCTGCACGCGTCATTACTGGGTTCTGGGATTCGTTTCCCAACAATGGTATCAGAGAAGGCTGTAATCACGCGTATAGGTTAAACATGCTATGTTGTCCATAGAATATAGAGGATAAGAAGTAGAATTGTGCTAACCCTTGTTTTGCAGCGTTCTTATCCAACTATTATGGTCACAAAATTTTTTAATTGATTTTGTGTGATTGGATCCCACGATGGTTTTTTCGTGGTTATTGTTATTTATTTCGTACCACAATTATTTTTTCGTTGTTGTAATAATTAATGTAGTGCTTGTTGTTTTTTATTTGGTACCACGATTATTTTGTGTGGTTGTAATAATTAACGTAGCATGTGAACTCCAATGGAGGCATAAGATCAATGTAATGTATTTATTTTTTCGATTCGAATGGCGTTCAATGGGTTATTCGGAGATCGAAGATGATGGATATGGAGGAAACAAGCTTTTTTGACAAGAAGATAAGTTTTGTCAAGAAAAAAAGATGTTTGACTCACAACAGTTTTTTTTCCAGATTCGTGGGTCTGATTGCAGGGCTGTTTTGACCCAGTAAACGATGGAATTAGAAAATTTGGTCTTCACAAAAGTTGTAGATAATTGAATTTCGAATCCAACCCAATTGGAATCAGTTCAATCAGAGTTTGGATGAGGGAGAAAAGTCCGAATACTGAAGGCTGTGCAGTTTATTCGAGAAAAAATTCAGATCCGATTTTTCTTGCCTAAGTGTGGTTGAATTTTGGTTTCCTTGATTGATTCAAAGTATCTAAGTCTTCTACACAAGAAGTGCTCAAGGATTTCAAGTTTGGAAGGATTCTTATTGCTTAAGGATTTCAAGACTGGAATGATTCCTTTTTTTATTAAGGATTTCAATATTTGAAGGATTCCTTATTTCTCAAGGATTGCATCATTGGCCATAATAGTTGGGATACATATTATTTATGCTTGGGATACATATTATTTATGCTTCCTTATTTATGAATAATTGTATATCCTTGTTGTTTGCATGCGTGATAGTTTACCATATTTGGATAATATTTGGCCTTTGACTTAGATCACGGTTTTTGCAAACATGTTAATTTTGATAACCCTCACAAATTTTTTAAATAATTAAGTGGGAGATGGAGTTTATTTTGTATAAATCTCATGATCTCCATTACTAGTATGTAGATGATATAATTAAGTTTTGTGTGTGGGTTGTAGACCTTCCTCCCCATCGGACGAAATTAATTATGGAACCATCGGTACCTACTTCCTTAGAGGATAGCTCCATGATAATTGTTGTGTGGATTACTCCTCCATCTCGGGTAGTTCATTACGGAACAATAGATCTTGAGGTTAGGTAATGGTATACACTTAGCTATAAATAACAAGTATCCTCTCCATCCGAGTCACTGCTTTTATTTATAGGACCGAAGCAAATTAGCTATTTAATTTTATTGGGCACGGTTTAGTGTCTAGATAGTAAAATTAAAAGGTTGTGTCTATCTACACGAATGATGAAGAGTAGTGGACCTACCCATCGAGGCATACTCTTCACGGTGTGTAGGGTTGCTAATATTTTTCTTTTAATAGACTGGTTGAGGGAACCAATTTAATAGAAATACAAAAAGTTTATTATTTGCCCTTCATAATTATTATGATTCTCAGATTCAAAATTGGGTATTTTCAATCCACTTGTTATCATACTCAAAGAAAATAAATTTACTAGACTTAATTTTATTGGCTAGAAAATGATATGGATATTGTGTTGACTGCTTAGGGGACCAAATTTGTGCTACCTGAGGTGTGCTCTCCCAAACCCACTGAAATTGCAACAGAACCTGAAATTTAGCGTTATAAGGATTGGGTTACGACTGATGAGGTGGCGCGGTGTTACATTATGGCTTTTCTACCGAATGTATTGGAACATCAACATCAATTTATAGAAACTGCCTATGACATGATGCATAACCTAAAATATATGTTTGAGGAGTAGAATCGTGCAGTTAGGCAAGTTGCAATGTGAGAGTTGTGGAATATAACATTTGTTGAATGACCCTAGTATGGGATCATATTCTGAAGATAATAGGTCTTTTGAATGAAATGGAGATCCTAGGAGCTGAAATCGAGGGTTAAACCCAGGTTGATATTGTGCTCCAGTTGCTAGCTAAGCCTTTTTAACAGTTCTGCTTGAGTTACAATATAAAAAAATGGATTATTGTTTGGACGGAATCCTTGAAAGAGGTTTAAATTGGCTGAGGGTCTTTTAGTTAACAAATAGAAAACTATGTTTGTGGATGAAGAGGTTTCTACTTGTAAGCCGAAAGGCAACAATAAGTAGGAAAAGGTTCAGCAACAAGCCACGGTTCCTCAGGAAGTTCATGGGCCTAAAGGTAGAGTGAAAAAGCCTAAGGGCAAGTGTTTTCACTGTAAACAGAAAGGACACTAGAAGAAAAGTTATCCGATTTATGTCAATAATGTGAACAATCAAGGTAAATCTTTTTCTTTTTTTTTATCCAAAAGGTAAATCTTTTTCACTAGTGGTTGAATTATGGTTAGTGGTATTATCTACTAGTACCTGGTGTGTAGATACGAGTGCCACTAATCATGTTTGCAATTCAATGCAAGGGTTCTAGGAAACCTGAAGACTTAGTGATTGAGAGATTTATCTACATATGAGAAGTGCTACAAAAGTAGCAGCAGTTGCAGTATGTCACGCCCTGATTTTTCATAAACATTTATATAAAATAATCCACGTGGAAATCAACAAATTCCACGGTCAAAGTTAGATACAACTCCAATCTCAATTACATGATAGTCAAATGTCTACCGTATTACCCAAATGGTGATACATAGGTCTCAATGTGTTTACATATTAAAATCAAGATTTAAGCCCAAAGGCATTTACAGGATCTTCTCATATAAAAATGATAGGTAACAAAGGAAATAATGATGCAACTCCTCCTTGAGTCTTTAAAGTCATGCATGCACTTCACACAAGTCCATATCATGCTCCTCCATGCAGAATACCTGAAATTTATAAGGGTGAGCTCACTAGCCCAGTAGGAAAACATCTATCGATTCTAAATGGAAATGAGATGCTTATGACGTACAAGCGAAGAGACTAACTCAATACAATAAGACAAGTGGTTTCTAGATAATCACAAAGAATAATATAAAAATCAAGGATCGCAAATTTAGATTAATAAGGAAGGAAATCATTTAACAAGACTAATGGAATCATGAGAAAGGCTATAAACATCACAAAGATTGATAATCACCAGTATAGACCAAATAACGCCTCATTGTAGCCGATTCATATCCGACACGTCACATGTGTCCCAAAACATTTATGCCATGCTTCTTATCCATTTGTTTCATTCATTATACTCCGGGCATACCATGAAGGCCCCGTGTCACTCCGGGCATACCCTTTCAGGCCCCGTGTCATTCCGGGCATACCATAAAGGCCCCGTGTCACTCCGGGCATACCCTTTCGGGCCCCGTATCAATCTTTTCATCATTTAATATCATTTCATGCTCAATCAATTCATTTTAGTGTCCATGCAATAGCTCAACTCAAATCAACGCTCAAAAACCCTAATTCGATCAACTATCACCACCATGGTGTCGTTAGGTGTCAAACACGCAACTCGAACCCTGAGAAAACTTAAGGAATCATCAAATATGCTCAAATATATTCATGACACATATCTCAACGCATTTCAAGTCAATTAGAATGGGTATAGCAAGCACATCGCACAAAACGGGCCAAAAGGGGTCAAAAGGAGCAAAACTGTAATGCCACTAAGATAGTTTGGATCGATCCTTGGATCGATCCAAAGTCATCCTGGGCAGTTTTGCCGGGTTTGAGCAGTCCAAGTATTTTTGCCATAACTTTTCACTCTGAACTCCGTTTTCTACGAGTTATATATCAAAACGTAGGGAATTGGAAGAGCTACAACATTGTAGTTTTATACCTTTTAAAATTTTGCATTGGCATTGCCCGAAAAGCATGAATAGTAACCTGTTCAGCAGATTTTCATCCAAAGTGGGGAATTTCAACCCAACTCAAATCAACAAACAAATTAACTAGGGAATCACTACTTGGAAAGCTTATAACAAGGGTGTATCACATTAAAATGACTGGATTTGCCATTACAAAAGGGTAGAACAAGAACAAAGGTGATTTGATCGAGAACAAGGCATATATACATACAAACATCATATTTACATGAAGAATTGAAGGAGGTTCCCCTACCTCTTGTGATTTAGCTTGAAATACCTCCAAGAAGCAAAACCCAAACCCTAACTTCAAGATCCAAGAAAGGTTCTTCAAACACCGGGATGAAAAAGGCACACCAAGGCGTAGAGCACGCGATTTTGAGAAGCTTTCGTGAAGGGGCTAAGTTTGGAACTTGGGATTTGGCTTGGATTGGTGGGAGAATTGGAGAAGAGAGCTATGGAGGAGAAGAGAGAGAGGCCAACTGTTTTTTTGGGGAAAGAGGGGGGCTTTTTCTCTCTCTTTCGCTCACACCACACATCTATAAACCACACACACCACATATCTTGCATAATTGCACCACAAGTCCAAATATTTCACGTGTAAACCAAATCAACCCATACAACACTTGTAACATCTAATCCTCTTGTACTTATTCATTTTCATCACTTTGCGAAATTCCTCACATTACCCCAAATGTTATTTAAAAAAATAAATGAATAAGATTTTACGGGTCTTTACATTCTACCCTCAGAAAAATTTTGTCCTCAAAATTTGCTCAAGTCTACAATCAAACAATCACATACACCTTGCATAAAATAGGACACGTATCCGGCCCCGCATCCGATACAACGCAATAAGTTTACTAAGTACTCCCGCGTCGATTTCTCAATCTCGATTTATTTTGCAACAATCGTACCAACCATGTAGATTCTCCCTCAACACTCACTTACCCATTATTATAATGCATGCATAAAGGGTTCTACTAAATTTTAGGTTGGTTAGGATGCTAAACACTTAATCCAAATCCAGATTTTCCATCATTATCTTATCATAGATTACTAGGCCTTCCCAGGTTTGCTAGACATACTATGCGTACTGATCGCCTATTCAATGTCTCCACTACTTCATCCGACTCATACTGCAATCAGTTCATGAATCCCAAATATTCCACTCCACGACCTCATCATAATCTTAAACTCTTAAACGTAAAACTTAGCTTACAAAAGCAAGGATCTCGCCATTTACCTATCAACATCACAATCAACATTGCCCACTTGGTCTAGATTCGTTATAACAATATCAAGAGTAATCAACTTAAACGACGACAGTGAAACTAGGTTCCCGAGGATTTTGATACCAAACACACTGGTTTGCACCCAAATACTCTGACATGCTCATCTCCTTATCGTACGTTTTGTCTCACTATACTATACCGTCATCTACCAATTATTCCATAATCTAATCAACCAAATGTCCAGGTTCTCCTCTTCTCAATTAGGACCTTTATAGTACCCTTACTCACATCAATTTCTTATGCCTATACGGCCAGTACTCCACATAACTGTTCCTCATCACTTAAGGAAATTCAAACTCTCGAAACAACATGGCCTAATCATTCCAAATTCCTCTCTCTTAGACCATAACGTCAGTAATACATTCCATTGGGCAGATTTCACAAATCTCCATGCATCATATTTGTACAACCTCTCCCTGCCACACTGACCTTTACTAGAAAAGAAACCAAGATTCCACAGGACATTGCCACAAGTCCATCTCACACTACACCCTTCCTAGTTTCTTAAGGCATGTCGACAAGTCTAAAGAACGACACTACCCAACTTTTATTCCTTGACAAGTATCCTCAAATAGTACTACAAAAGTTCAACGCATCATGCGGCCCGGTTTATCTATACTCCTCACAATTTGTACTGTAACTCCTCACCTTTGTGTGCTACCCGATACTTATAGATTTCCCTAAACACAGCCTCAAGTTACATCACCAAATTCTTATGAATCATCAAGACTATACTCCACCTCAATCATCGCTAAGTTTCAAAACCCAGTTTAACAACGTTTAAAAATCCATTTGGCCCATATTCCCATCAACTTTCAAATAGCCCTAAAATCTCAATTACCGGGGCACTAACTTAAGAAATGTTGATACTCAAGGGGTTGCGTCTCACTGTTATGACTCTCGACACAAGGACCAATCTTCCATAGGTTTGAAACCTGATCCTAAAATAACTTAGTAAGTCCGCTCACTTAAACCCAACTACCTTGTCACTTAGTTATTATTTTGATTTTGCAAACTAATTTCGTCCCTTTGGATAGCACTACCAATCTCCAACCTCAATCGTTTATCTATCTCTATAACTAGCTAAACCCAAAACCTCATGCAGGTCTTCCTATGTCTCTCATATCGACCAAACCTCCAATGATTGTCATTCGCTTAATACTTCACCCTATCCAATCATCACGTAAGGAGACGACCCCATTTCGTCCTCTTAGCGGTAGTCATGCAACGTGTCACTGAACTATCACATCAATCAACTAGGAGAGAAGCAGTCGACCCACAAGTGCGCGCTTTTACTCTTAATTAACTTACCCTGAACATGAATCCAATCTCATCTTAACCCCGTACTAGAAAATTGAGCCTCGATCTAATCAAGCTTACAACCATCCACTGAAAACTACACATCTATTTCCTTACTATGGAAAACTCGTAACAAGAAACTTATCTAAGCATAACTACAAATCCACCCATGTCTCTACATACCTTCACCCACAACTCAATTTATTGACTAGTTCACAACAAAACATAAACAAAATATAGTTCAAATTACACTCGACCTTGCCCTAGGCGCATTACGTCCAACCGAGGGGGGACAATTTGTCAAATTTTCGACTAAGTTTGAAACCAATATTGTCATGAAATATCAAGTACTACTGAGTCTGACTAAAACCAAGCAAACTAAGTTCCTTCGATCTCTACGATTATCGTTACCCTCTATATAGTATTAATGCTCAGGTTTCTCTGTCTTCTAACTCCTTTGATTCTCTCCAATACACATACAAATATACCGTTAGTTCTATGGTCCAACAGGTCACCTCTTGTTTCTCAATTTAAATTATTCATATAAAACCCAGAGGACACATTAGCTATCAGTCGAGTCTGCCTATCTTCCTAGCATCACCCACATACCCAACAATTGCATATTCTCATCCGATCCGATTGCTCAAGTATAATTTAGGACTAACACTAAAAGAATTCTAAAGGTTAAGCAAGCTACTGCTTGTAGACACCACGATTTTGAACCCGAAATACACGCAAGCATTCCCAATGATGAAAAGACCAATGTGGATTACCTTAAGGACTTGAACGAGGCTTGAAGTTGTCAAAACCATCAAACCTAACCTTAAACCTTCCAAAAACCATCAACCCAACCTAAACAACCAAACCAAACCAAGCCAAAGCACAAACCAGCACCCAACCTCACCTTGGGCGCCCAAGGTCACCTTGAGCGTCCAACCTCACCTTGGGCGCCCAAGGTGTGTTCTAGTCAGTTACAGGTAGTGGCTATAATGATGAGATTCTGCTGCATGTGAGCCATTGTCTCCCTAAAATCCGGCCATTTACTTACTCTATAAGTTTACTCTATCTCTCTAATCACCCCTTAACCCCTCCAACTATTTCCAAATTCGAATTACACTTTTCTCTTCTTGTGAAGACCCGGAAATTCATATTTATTTTTCGTAAATAACAATGGGGTAATGTGAGGAATGTTGAGAAATGATGAAATTGACTAAGTGATGATGTGTAATGGGTTATTTATGACATAGGGGTTAAATTGATTTACACATGTAACAATTGGAC
>JAXBDA010007176.1:0-18378 GCA_036023075.1 Gaultheria prostrata
TAAACCCTCATCAGTGTGAATGGAATAGAGTTGCGGATTTTATTGCGGTGCCCAATCGAGTGTGGGATGTGGATAAGCTTAGAAGTTGTGTTTCTGAAGAAGTGGTCAAGGCTATCATCAAAATTCCTATCAGCTTAAGTAAAGGCCATGACAAACTCATTTGGAGGCACTCAAAAACTGGTCAGTACACGGTTAAATCCGGTTACTTTCAAGCAAGGAAAGAGCTTAGGGAAATCTCCTCAAAGCCGTCTTCTTCGTATACCCCCTCTCAAGCTATGTGGTCTCGTCTTTGGGCGATTCCAACTGCTCCTAAGATCCGTATGTTTATGTGGAAGGTGGTAAAGAATTGGGTTGCTTGTAAGGAGAATCTTTATAGGAGAAAGTGTGGCCAGTCCCTTATGTGCCCAATTTGTGAAAATGAGACGGAATCGATCGAGCATACTTTGTTCAGATGCCCTTGGACAAGAGCAGTATGGTTCGGCAGTGGTAAAGCACCTTGGGTGTTTGAAAATCCAATCTTTGTAGCAGCTGTCTGGATGGAAGACCTTTTGTGTGGTAACCTTGCTAAGGAAGTTGGTCGAGAAGAAGTTGGGGAAATTTTCCAGTTATGTTGGGCAATTTGGAAGGCAAGGAACGATAGTATTTTTAATGGAAAACTTCCCAACCCAGCTGATACGATTTTCAAAGCATCGGTGGCAAATTCTGATTATCTTCAAGCAATGTTCTCTACCGTGAAGCAGCCTCTGGTAAAGCTCGACCATGGAAGTAGATGGGTGCCTCCCCCATCAGAGGTAATAAAATTCAATACTGATGGAGCATACTCATCCTCTCACAGCCTAGCTGCCTTTGGCGTTATCGCCAGAGATAGTAGTGGATCAACTCAATTGTGGCGTTTTGGTAGGGTGGTTTCGTCCTCAGCAGTCTTCATTGAAGCGTGGGCTCTTAGAATAGCTTGTGTAGTTGCAAAAGACTTACTCATTGATGATGCTATTTTCGAATCTGACTGTTTGGAGATCATTAACTGCTGCAAATCTTCTGCTGATGTGTGTCCATGGGAGATCAGACCATTGATTGTGGACATAAAGCTTTGGGCATCATCAAAGAATTGGGATTTTGTTTGGTGCAACAGGAAGAAGAATGGTGCGGCACACTGGTTGGCTTCGAAGTCTTTAGATAGGAAAATTTTGTTTCAATCGGGTTGTATTCCTCCTGGGCTAGAGGATGTTCTAGTCAAGGACTTTGGTTAGTTGTTCTCTTTCTTTTCTTAATATATATGCCCCATTCAAAAAAAAAAAAAAACTCATCTAGATAGAGTATTTCACGGGCCGGTACAATTCCAAGAGTGGAATTACCGAGAGCTCCAAAGGAAATCCAAAATGCACCGCCCAGGTGAAGTAAAGTACGGACCATTACTTGTGTTTGTTCCGTCTCTCTCTCTCCCCACCCAACATGGGCACTCCTAAGTGCCTAAATTATAGGGTATCCTATGAAAATACCTAAACCTAAATTCTGGGGTACCCTATGGAAGTGCATAAACCACTAAAATCCTACAAAAGAAAAGTGCACCATAACCTAAACCCTAGGGTACCCAAGAATTTTAGACAATTTCATAGGGTACCCTATGAAAGTGTCTAAACCTAAACTCTAGGGTACCATATGAAAGTGCCTAAAATCCTAAGGTACACTATGAAAATGCCTAAACCACTAAAATCTTATAATAGGAAAGTGCACCGTAAACCTAAACTAAGGATACCCTATGAAATTGTTAAATCTAAACCCTAGGGTACCCTATGAAAGTGGCTAAACTACTAAAACCCTATAATAAGAAAGTACACTATAAACCTAAACCCTAGGGTACCTTATGAAAGTGCCTAAATCCTAGGGTATCCTATGAAAGTGTCTAAACCACTAAAATCCTATAATAGGAAAGTACACCATAAATCTAAATCTAGGGTACCCTATGAAAGTGCTTAAAATTCTAGGATACCCTATGAAAGTGCCTCAACCACTAAAACCCTATAATAGGAAAGTGTACCCTAAACCTAAACCCCAAAAAAGAATGATTTACCTTAATGGTGATTAAAAAAAGTAACTTACCTTAATGGTAATTAGATACCTCTTTTCTAGACCCAGAGGTAAAAATCTGATCTATATAAGCCGAAATTCATCTTCGGCATGCTTCATTCATTTCTCAGCCCAAGAAAGGCCCATCTACATCAGTTATGTATTTGGGCGGCCCATCTAACTGGCACCATTTTCCTTGGTAACTAGTAAATAACTTGCACTTTGAATTTGAATGATCACACTTCTGCAAATCTCTATCAATATCTTATAGCAATATGTTTTGTCCATAAAACTCTCCAAATCCCAAATTCTAATTTTCTAGAATTGTGAATTACTTTTTCCCCACAAAATAACCTTATAGTAGCAAATGAAACGGGCAACCTTCAAGTAACTGCTCACGTCTCCCACCTGTCCTCCGAACACCAGTCTTTTAACTACCATGCCCCATGTTTCCTGCCTCCCACATATCTCTCACCTTTTGTATCCCTCATTTTTCACCATCTTCTCCGTAACAAAATCACATGGTGTATTTTGCCCCTTTCACATTTCCAAGACACCAAATGAAACTGTCGATCAGCTTTTGTGTTCTATTCATAATCTGATGTAGAGAGAGCTCCGACAAAGAAGAAGTTAAAATTGGGACATTTACATGAAGCCGAAATAAATTGAAATGAACGGGTGAAATAATTTTATATGTTGATTTTGTGTAATTCCCTTTCTCCCTCTCTCACTATTGCTCATAATTGCTCTTAATGCTATTTCTCCCCTGAAAGTTTTAATTGTGAGTGTCAAAATTCGGCTACTTTCGGTATGATTCCTTGAAGATTGGTTCAACATCTGCTCCTTCTGATGCAAAATCTTGTCTAACCAACAATAACTCTAAGGTTACTAATAAATTTTTTTTCTTAAGAGATAGTACTAATTCAAGTGGCGATGGATATACAGGCTAATTAGTCGCTCGAGAAACATATGTATATGTATCATTTTTTTCCTTTTAATTATACTGTGTTTGAATTCCTAATTGATGAGTACTTTTCTAAATTCCTTCTTTGTATATTAGCAAGTTTCATTTCAAAGTATAAAGTAATGTAAGTGGGTATAAATGTGCTGCCAATTCGATACATGAAAACAGGAAAAACAAATCGTGGTGGTCATGCGACCTAAGATTGGGTGGTGGGATGCAGAAATGGAACCAGAATACTAAACAGTGGACTCAAATATCGAAGCAATGTTCGGGAGAATGACAAACATTGTAATTTAACTAGTATATTTTTAAGTGTGTTCCGTGTAATGATTTTTTAATATCTGCTAGTCAAATATGTACTGTATAAATTACTGAAACACTGCAACAATTGTTTTTTAGATTCTGCAAGTCAGTGGGATCACTTATCTGCCCACTATTGGTGGATCGGTTCTGGAGATTTTGTAGGAATCTACAGCCGGAGATAAATTGCGTACAAATATAAGATTTTAGTGCATTTTTTTACATTCAGGGATTGAACACCTCATACTAAGGTAGAGACTAGGGGCGCGGAACCATTAAGGTGGTCTGTGACATGGGCCACCTCCTGATCCCAACCTCCGACTAAAAGCGTCTCCAACAGTAGAGTTGTTATTCAGATAACCATTGCTATAATATTAGTGTCAAATTGCTTTAATAAAGAAATGTTGCTCCGATGGTGAAAATGCTATTTTTTAATTTTTTTTAAAAAAATAGTATCACTTTGAATTTCTATTTGTTGATCGCATGATGCTGAGAGATAGACACATTGAGACTTGCTAAAATATAACCATAGCTAGGGATAGAGTCAGGATTCTGACTCAGAGGTGGCACCCAAAATCAATATTCTCCCCCTCTCTCTGTCCCACAAAGATAGTCTATTATAAAACGAATTGCAAATTTTTGGATAAAAATTTTACTTAGTTCTTTAATTTCGTGTCAAGAAATCACGGAAGTGCTTTATTTTTTTATCCTTTTTTTTAGTGGACTATCTTTACCGGTAGAGAGAGTAATTAGTGTAAAAAACGTACAAGTGCTCTAAGATTTATTATTTCTAGTATATGAAAGGATCGATACGCATTTTCATATGTTTATCATCCATCAAAATACAATTTTTTTATCGGCAACAAGACATCCATCAACGTACTTTATACCAAAAAATTACATATCTTTTATCGATTAATCACTAATCAATATGTTTAATACCAAAGTTAATATACATATTTTGAAGAATAACTGTGTTCTTGCAATACAAAATTATTATTTTTTTGGACCCGGGAGTGGCACATGCCACCCCGCCCCCACTCTTACCCTCTGTCCCTGACCATAACTATCTTGTGCTATACATGACACGACATATAGCTATAGGTAAATATAGCATGTATTTTATCTCACAATTGGAGAAGGGAATTTAGAGCTTCATGGTATAATATAGATATAGCAATACATATAGCATGCCATTGGAGATGTTCTAATACATGTATTTTTTGAGTTATTATGTATGATTAATTTTTGAATATGTGTTTCTTGGATAGTAAATACTCCTCTATTCCAAAAAAGAGCATTTGGTCTAAAAAACGAGAACTAAATAAATTTGTTTTGGTTCAAAAGATTTATTACTTTCCTGTCAGTAATATATACTAAATATCAACGATTTCTTTTAATTTTTGAAAAAAAAATAAACTTGTTCAAATAAAAACATATCTTTATAATTTTCTCGGTTTGATGGATCAAATGTTATTTTTTGAACAATGACAATAATATTAATTATTTTGAGTGCCGTCTCTATGTTCCAATCTAGGTTCCCCGACTTGTAAAGCCATCACTGTTTGGGGGATTGGAACCGTTGCTGCAACTTTCATGTGAATTGGATGAAAATGATAATTGAGGCAGAAAAATGATGAAGAAATAGATCGAAATGACAGGGTGATCGACTTGTGGCCTTTAATTAATAAATTAATCTGTTGTTTGATTTTTTTTCTAATTTTAGTGGGTATGCCATCAGTGGGGTAGCTTTCACTTATTTCCATCATTGATTGATAATCATGCATGTACCATCATAACATGACAGCACATCAACTCCTTTGGCAAAAAAAAAAAAACTTTAATTACTTACAAGTTCCATCAGAAAGTTCTTTTCTCTCTTACTTCATGTCGAAGTTGTCTTTAGATTTGCGGAGGAAAAATGAGAAACCAAAGTGGAAACAGTCTCCTTCGGGCACCACACCGCAAGTTTAAAGTCATTATAGTCACTTTTGTGAGAGGATTACTATGCTCGGGTCGCTTTTTCCTTAGACTTTTAAATGAGCCAAAAAAGAAAAATAATACTCCCTCCGTCCGGATTTGTTAGTCCGTTTTGGGGATTTCAATTTTTTTTCCATTACTTTTTGTCCACTACTTTTTGTGTAATTTTTCTCTACTTTAGCCTTTAACTTTTCAAAATGGACAAACATTTTCGGACTTGAAAAAGTATGTTTGTAGACCAACAAATTCGGACGGAGGGAGTAGAACAATAATAACAGAATTCATTTAGTTCTCAATCATTGGGCGGTGATGATTGGAGAGAGACCTAACCTTTGGCAATATGCATAAAGTGGTTGCTCTCAGACTACCACTAAAACAGTGGCCCCCCTAAACCTCTAAGAACCAAGGAGCTACATGGACGTTTTGTTGCACAACCATGTCCTCAAATCAAAGCCGAAAGACATAAAAAAAGGCAGGTCTAGAGACCCAAAAGAAAAAAAAGGTAAAGGGTGGTGAGGTACTTTTGTTTTCTTTTAGTATTTCGTATTAGTTAACATAAGAGAATTGCAATGTGAGAGAAATCCTTTCATTGAAAAAAGTCAGCATCTTGCCCCATGATTAATGATCATATTAAAAAAATCAGGCAAAGATAGATAGCTGTGGACAAAATAGTGAAAAATGATTTACGAATATTTTATATCTTATTTCTAAATTATAGAGGCTATCTAAAAGTCGAAGTATGTATAAAAATTCTATTCCCAAAGTATGATTATTGGACATAAAACAAAAAATAACACTACTACAAAAATGGTTAAATATGACACACCAAAAATTAAAACAATGACAGTTTTTGTAATACTGTATCGAAAATATGAGGGTAGAGTTTTGATGTCAGTCTATCCTAAAAATTGTCATCTTTGCGATAGAATATGACAGTTTAGAATAAAAGTGACATTATTATCTCTTTCTTTAATGTCAGTTTTTGTTTAAAAGTGACATTAAAAGTCTGAATTTATGTAAGTGACATTGAAAGTCTGAATTTTTTTATGACGCTTTATAAGCGTCATTGAAACATATAAAACTGTCATCTTATACTTTCAATGTCTAAGATGACAGTTTAATCCAAAACTGACATTAAAAGTGCTCAGCTTAATTTTTTTTGAAAATATAGTATAAATATTTTTGTTGGTCTTTTGTTAACAACAAGCGTGCTAGATCAGTTGGTATCACGAGCGTGCGAGGAACTTAAGGTCTTGAGTTCGAGTCCTGGGGCAAACAAATATTTGCTCGCCACACAAGTGATACGTAGGCGCCACACAAGCGCCACAGGGGCGCCACATGAGCTCCAGTGGGCAGCCATGCGAGAGCCATGTGTTCGAACTAGAATTTGGTTTTTTTTTTTGGAATGGAGGATAGATAACATGATGGTTTAAAACCGTCATCTTTTATTGCAAAGATGACTCTGTCATCTTTATATATGTCACCTTCAAAGCTGACAATTTTAAAACTTTCATCTTTTGTGTTTAATGATACTTTTTGACTATCATGGTTTAAGATTTTTGTAGTAGTGTAACGATCTAACATAATGTTTTAAAACAATTGAAGTTACCCAAAACACTATATATGCATTAAAAACAATTTACTCTGGCAATTACTTTAGAAAAAGTTTGTATGGTGTAGATTCAAGCCCTATTCCACTAACTCAAAAAGCCAAAAGCCAGTTTTTTGCACTTTTTGCGACAGGCCATCCCCTCATAATGCATCACATAAAAAATACAAAAATTTAACGCATTTTTCGAGCTCTCACATAAAAAAAGCCAAAAAACAAAAAAACAAAAAAAACCAAGTTTATGGAACACCCCTGAGTGCTGATACTGTGCGGACTCCATACATTTCATTGTCTCAAAACATATTTGTCAGGGTAATTATTCCCAAGTGTGAAGTGTATACAGTTTCTGCTAAATTTTATACTACAATGAAAGCTTGTCATTAACTAGACCGTGGCCAAATAATTTAATGCTGGAATGTCGCAAAATGTGGCCTTATCATTTCTTTAAACTGAAGCCTTCATTATTGGTTTAGATACAGAGATTTTGAAAAATAGTACTGGACATCAACTAAATAATTTTTAATTCTGTTCAATTCCATTTCCTTATCTTAAGTTATCTCCCTAAATGAAAAAACACGTAAATCCATTTTGGAAAAAGCAAAACAATTAGATTTGAGAAAATAATAAGCTCAATGCAATTAGAATTAGTTTATTTTCCTTATGGCTTCTATTCCTCGAGTAAATTAAAATCCTTCACAAAAGTACTGTACATGAATACAACGTGAACCTTTCGACCCTGGTTGTTTATCTGAAATACTACAATATCAAGTTAGAGTATGAATTCAAGAGCGCATTGGTATGTGGTAATACACAATTTTTAAAGAATTACTTAATATTTGGTGAAATTTTTTTAGGTAAAGAGGTAGAAGAATATTATTAAACAAAACTATCGGTCAAAACCGGCAAACAAAAACCACGGCTGCGAAACCGCCGGCCAAAACAACCTACAAAATTAAAGGTCGCAAAACCGTCTACAAAACTAACGGCCGGCCAAAACCACCTACAAAAACTAACCAAAAAAGAAAAAAAAAGTGCACGAATATAAAGAACGCTGGAGCAGTCACCCGCCGTCGCCGTCGCCGCCGTTGTCGTCGTCAAGAGCTCGGATCTAGAAACCCCAGATCCGGCTCCCCCTAGTCCAAATATCGGGCATGGTCACCCATGCTGGAATGGAGAGGATCGTCCGCCATGGAGAGTCTTCAAACGCCAAAGAAGCCCAACCATAGGGAAGATCGGTGAGTCGGAAGGAAGCTTGGGTAGATGGGTGGAAGGGAGCAGGGGATGTGGATCGGCCGCCAGGGGCAAAGCCGGGGAGGGGCAACCACCCACTTCTCTCTTTTCCACTCTCTCTCTTTCAAGAACTCTCCTCTCACTTTCTCAATTATAATATGTAGTTTAATATTTGGTGGAATTGGTAAGGCAAACAAAGGGAACCATGAGAAATTGTAGCACTACTACATATATATGGGGTATCACACGTGTACCGACTTAAATGTTAATTGAAGGTTGTCTGTCTTTTTTTCAAAAATGACAAGGAAAACTACTGGTTGGTGAAAATAACGACCATGTGGTCCCCCGCGCCTCTAGTTAAGGTTTAGCAAATGCAACTCTGCAAATATAAATTAGTCGCTCCTCTTGACTAGCAAATCAGCAAAATATAAAAATTGAATGGAAGTTCAAAAAATATTTTTTTAATTTTAGTGAATTTTTTAATTTTTGAATCATAATTTTTTACTTGTTCAATTTCTCTTGCAAAACAAATAGATGACACAACGGAATTAGCAATACGAATCTCATGACAAAAGTTAAACAAACAAATAAAACGTATTTTTCGTAATTTAAGTCAAACCCACTAATGATCTATATTAGTACTAGTAATATTTATTTTAAAACATGCATCACTTTTATTAGTGTTAAATTTCACTGTCTCGCTCCCATCTTTACAAGGTTTTTTTGTAGGAGTATTATTCTAGCACCACTCTCACAAGTACTAGAGACTAGTGTAAGGCCCCAAAAATTTGGGAACGCTAATTAATATTATAATAAAAAGAAAATACAATAATAAATCTGACATGGCGTCTACTGTGCCAAATTATATTATTATAATCAGGGTGGGGTCTAGGGCTTCTTCTATTCCTCTGTCGGGTTGTTTCCCATCTCGGCAGCTCCCGCTCCAAGGCTCTGCTGATAGTAGAATTCCTCATGTTCATCTTGAAATTCCGGCATAATACGGTCAGAGTCGCAGAGTAACATCGTGGTATTATACCAGGGTTACACAAGTGCAACACCGTGAGCGAGACGCCCAGCAATAACCCTACCCAAATCCCAACTAACAATTCTAGAACAATATATAAATGCTCGAAAAAAATAACAGGAGTTTAACTGAAAACAGTTTTCATAAATAAATATGACAGTGTCAGTGTACAGATGTTTGTGCCAATGTCAATACAGATCAGAGTAAACGTGGTGGTAATCATGTGTCTCGTAACATTTTTCATTTTTCATCATAAGCATTCTTCTTCAAATTTCATCATTTCGATTATCTCAATCATCTTAATCATTTCAGCCATCTCCCATCACTCTAAAAGTTATTGATCTGTTTCCGTCCTCTTTCAACTGACAATACTAATCTTTCCGCTCGAGATCCGGCCGTCTTAATTATATCACTGAACCCAACTAGTCTGTTTATAAAGTTCGTCCATCTCGCGGCTCACTCGTTACATAGTCTCGGCCATCTCGTCTTACTGATCCCCACAGTACGTTTCGAGGTCCGTCCGCTATGTGTTATGCATGCTTAGCCCTAACCTTCAAATTCTCTCTCGGAATTGGGGCGGTACTCTCACTGCATTACCGTACTCATTCCCGTTCTTTTCAAAAATCATTTTCGTTCTCATCTCATTTTCATTCTCATTACATTTTCATTCTCATCTCTTTTTCTCGTGTCAACTATTCATCTTGAAAATTGTGTTGTGTATTTCTTGTACCGTGTCGTGAATATGCACATGTCTCAAAATATCTTTTCGCAAAAATGCAACTTTCTCAAAATTCGTATTCTAAAAAATCAGTGTTTCCTTGTAAAATGTGTTTCTCCGTAATTCAATATTTCCTCATAAAATGTGTCTCTCAAAATATCATTTCTCTTTTAGCGATCTTCTCTCGACAATAGAATAACCAGGAAAGTCCCGGGCAGAGGGGGGGTCGGAGTATCCAGTTAATATCACACATCCTCATTCTAGACAGACTTTCAAGGGTGTTAGCCTTGGGTCATTCCACAGTCTCAAGTTAGTCATAAAATATTTCTCATTTCCGAAAATATTCCTCGTAGCCTTTTCCAGAAAAATTTCCATTTGCCGATAATTTCGCCTTTGTAAAAATGCAACCGTTCACGTATTTTTCCAAAAATCAATCGGGCATTATAACGACGTAAATTTGAGATATCATTTTCAATTCGGGCATTATAACAGCTATGTAAGCTCGAAAAAGTATTTTTAGAATCACAACTATTTTCTTTTTAGAAAACCGTAAACTACTGACTTTAATTTTTAAACCGGGCATTATAACTTTACTAAAAATTAAAGTTGCACTAAAATAACTAGTAGAAAGTTAGATAAAGATTATAACCGAATTTCCGGGTTCAATCGGAAGCAGAAAAACTAACGGTAGACGGACGGAGTAACGGCGTTGAAAAGAAAAGTAAGAACTTTTCTTAGAAACGCCGGAGGGATCGCCGAAACTAACTAACTAAGATCGAATAGTGGCTTTTGGGTGGTGGTGGCCGGAGGCTAGGGGTGGTTTTAGGATGAGTTTTTTTGAGTTTCCAAGAACAACTCAAGAACACAAGAATTTCTTCAAGAAAACTACTACAAAAACTACAATGAACTACTACAAGTTTGGAGAGGTTTTGGTGTGAGATTTCAACTGAGAAGTTCCCTCTATTTATAGGCAAATGGTGGAGCTTCCCTCCCTCCTCAATGTGGCCGGCTCTCCCTTGAGAAATTTCCTAGAAATTTCCCTCCATTAATGTACCGGAATCTCATCATTACGCGTATTTACGACGCGTCATCATGGGGATTATATTCCCGTAGGTTCGTAAGCTCGTTATGGCGCTAGGTAGATAGGATAAGGCAATAATGCATGGGGTTTTTATGACTACATATTTTCGCAGTGTAAAACGTACACGATTAACCAAGCTTCCGGTACTAAATTGCACTGTGTTTATCACGAAGCTACTAGGGCTATACTTATCTTATGACACGTCATTAATAAGAGAATGTATTCTCTTTTAGGTCACGATGATGGCTAGTCCAATAATGCAAGGGAAAAAAATAAATGACTACGAATCTTTACAGTTGTAGACACCCCAATTTTAATAACTCGTGTATCCCCAATGATGAAAACACACACGAAGTATACCTTGAAATGGTCCCTTGAGTCAAACAGGTAAAAAAGAACCAAAACCCTCCATCCAAACCATGTTAAAACCGTACGGCTCAAATCCCTCCATTGTACGCCACAAAAATCATCTTTGCACCGTGCGGCATCCCAAACCATATCGCACGGTATAGTTCTTGGCACCGTACGGTACCCTTGTCCCATCCTATGATTCTCGGGTTGTTCCAGCAGCTCAGAAACGTTGGCGTAACACGGCAAACCTATGCCCGTAGCTCACCATCTCGCCGTGAGAATCTCACTCTTGTGAGAGATGTACGACACCCATCTCTTATATATACTTACCTCCACTGAACAATTTCAGCTAGCTACAAATACATAGACGAATCAGTTGAGAATTCCCAACAAAACTCCCTTCTCTTGAAATCCTTTCAACCAAAATCATTCACCCACAGTCTTATAAACCATATAAGACCCTTGATTCATAAAACCCGAAGGCCCAGTGTTTATCTCTTGACCAAACCGATCTCGTTCTTTCACTAAACCGATTCGAGGTACAAAATTTGTGCTCCTATTCGAAGTTTTACTCTCTGAGGGGATTCAATCAAGTCGGAGGAGAGCTCTATAGCTCTTTCTCAGACTTGAAAGAATAATATCAGCAAATTCAAACCTCTCTGATTGTACATTACGCAATCTATTGTAGGTTGTGGGAATATCGTTCATAAATCGAGGTACATTTCTTCATTAAAAACTTTCTCAAAGTCTTTCAGAATTGTCAAAAATTATATTTTTGAAAAAAAAAAAACAAAGGAAACAGAGGCTATCATTTTTCTGACGAAAATGAATTTTTTTGAAAACAAACTGGGCAGTGGCACCGTACGGCCTTAACGGTGCACCGTGCGGTATACACTTGGATACCGTACGATATCAAGGGCAAAATCTGATTTTGATGCTCTGTTTTTGCAATTCTGAGGCTCTGTTTTCTAAAAAACTTACAGTCTGGTTTATTACGGTCCCCCCCTCCCCTCCCCTCCTCTTTAACTTTCAATTTTTGATATTATGTCCTTGTTATTTGTTATTTACGCATTTTGTTGTTTATTTCTCTAAATACGTTGCTTTCTTTCATTTATTCATATATTGTTTGCGTGAATAAAGTTTTAATAAAATCTTTTCATAAAAATCCCACAAATATTTAGTAAAGACCGGAAAATTCCAGGCACGCGGGGTGCATTTTTCGAACAAAACCTTCCCCGCGGGTAACCTGGCTCCCGAACCCAAATCTCTATCTTTCGCAGACCAAATTCTTTTTTTAGCGGCACAAAGAGTCACATTATTTTTCTAAACGGTTCCTC
Source organism: Gaultheria prostrata (assembly GCA_036023075.1). Taxonomy (NCBI): domain Eukaryota; kingdom Viridiplantae; phylum Streptophyta; class Magnoliopsida; order Ericales; family Ericaceae; genus Gaultheria; species Gaultheria prostrata. The sequence continues at coordinate 12,659 of JAXBDA010007176.1, forward strand.
GGGTACCTAACATTTTTCAAAAATTAAACCCTGGGTGGCGACTCTAAATTTTTCCTTTTCCCCTAAGTTCGACTCTTTTTCAAAACAAATTAAAAAGCGTGGCACCGTCCACAACAGTATAGAATGTACGCGATTAATTAGTTTTCAGACTAATTTACACTGCAGATCAATAAAGGCTATAAAGGCTACGAGATCCTATGTACGTCATGAAATATATAGGCACGATGATGGGATTCCCTCAATAATGCATGGGGAATTCACCTAGTCATATTTCGCAGTGTAGGTTATACGCGACAACGTAAGTTTCCGGTACAAATTGTACTGCTAAATGACATGAGGCTATAGGCTAGGAGATCTTAGGCGCGTCAGTAGATAGATGAAGGTTTAGGGTTTTACGCGAGGGTAATTACAGTGTAGTCCTTGGCATGTGTACGTAATCAAGTGGACATATATATGCACTAATTTAAATAATTCAATTGATATTTAAATAATTTTCCAAGAAAATTATTATTATTAAAATTATACTTCATGAATTTTTATTTATGAAAATTCGGTTATTACAACTAGAGTGGCCCCATTTTTTCTTGGATCTAGTCCTTGTTTGCATCTTATGCTTTCTTTCTCCAGCGGCCAATCAAAGTTCTCCCTCGGCGGAAAGCCGGAAACGACTCCGTCCGAGAAAAAACATATCGGAGAAACCGACGAAGGTAGTACAAGAAACAATGTCAAATTCAGTGGCTGTTCCAGGAAATTTTAATAAGGTGTTCAAAGACTACTTAACTCTATCAGCTCTATTAACTAGTCTTATTTTTTTTAAGTTATTAACTAGTTATATATATTCATATATTAATGAGAATAATGCGACTAAATAATATGAACAAACATAAGATGTCACAATTGTTTTCGACGAATTTTATATTTTGGGCCAAGCAATATTAAACAGACGCATAAATACACTGGTATTATTATAGGAAATTTGTGACAAATAGGTTCGCATGTATCTTTTTGGACATATGTTCTTAATTTATGAGTTACTCTATAAAGTTGATTGTTGTTCAGAGGACAGTCATAGCAAGATACTGATACCGGGAAATTCTTTTTTCTCTCTATTTTCCTAAATTTCTTTTTTCTCTGTATTTTCCTAAATTTTGTCAACCTGTGTATTTTGCTTTGAGCTAATGTACTAGTTATTTAATTGTGAATTAGTTTATGGGTATTCATAATATAAGACTAAGTGTTCAAACAAAATCCAAGATTAAATTACTACATGTAATATAGAAAATAAAGAACTTTAGGATGTTCAATTGATCATTTATAGGAAGTTATTGAGCCGCCTATGAGCATTAATTGAGTTTTTTTACATTAGACTGATTAGTGAATTTTTTTTTTTGGACTGGTTGTTCAAATAATTTTAAGTTGGGTGTTCAAATATTTTTAGATTGGGTATTCTTAAAGAGCTAAACTAATACAAAACTAAAAATATTGGGTCCGGCATTGGTGTTGTGCAGGGATTATACAGCACTGTGCTGCGCAGCATCCGAGCCGTCTGCTTGGCGATCCAATGGTCCAGTTTTCATCTCAATTGTGCGATATCCGAGCCGTTCATTGCAAGATGAAATCTAGACCATTGGATCGCCGAGCGGACGGCTCGGATACTACGCAACACGATCCTGTGCACCCCATGCACATGACCAACACCGGACCCAAAAATATTACAGATATTCAAAACGAAAAATATTTTTTGGGGGGTGTTTAACTGACCACTCTTATTAAAGGGCGGAACCGCCACTGAACTAATTACTTCACTGGTAGAGCGTGCGTTACTTAACCTTCATTGTCACGGCCGCCTATTTGCACTTGAAATAGCGTCAACCGGCCTTCGGTGTTTGGTAACACATTTTGTTACTTCAGGGGGGAAAATGATATTACTAATTTGCGAGAAATATTATGAAATTGACAATCATTGACTATGAAAATATGTATCCAAGCTAGCTATGGCAGGTCTCAACTTCATGTAAAATTATGTCAAATTTGGGACTGATTTCTACTTCAAGCGACACTTAAATCTTAAAATCTGGCGCGTTTTTGTCCTCCTTGCAATGGCCCTTGCATATTTATTGCCGATGCAACTTTAGATGTGGTCAATATATAGGAATGGCAATGGGGCGGAGCGGGACGGGTTTTGGGTATACCCGATCTCGACCAGAAAATTATCATATAGACCCGACCCAAACATGACCGGGTATTTTTTTTGGGTACCCCTGTTCCCGCCTCGATCGGGGGACGGGTTTACCCGCCCTGCCCGTTTCGTAAGAATTTTTTAAAAATTATTAATCTAAAAGCAAAATAAAGTAAATACTTATAAATAAAGTGACATTTTAGTGTAATGGTTAAAATATCAAGGTAAGAATGAATTTTTTTTAGTAGAATGATACTCCATAAAATTAGGATAAAAATATAATATCTTTAGTATAAGGATTATTAAATTAGGGTAAAAGTATAATTTTACATATAAATATATTACGGGGCGGGTTTGGGGTAGGTAATGGGGCGGGGTTGATCTACCCGATCCCGGCCAAGTTTTTCTAATTTCCCACCATACCCTCCCCGGTACCCAAAATTTTGAAGAAAAAAAAAGACCTTCCCAATCGGGGGAAGGCATTTTGCCATCCCTAGTGGTCAAGGCCAAAATACTGGAATCTGATAAATAAAGAATAAACAATGAATATCCTAATATACTATGAACATCATTTACTAGGGTTTAGTATGCTATGTTGATTTTGTTTAAGATTGATGAATATTCATACTGTAGTTCATCTTAGTATTTTAATTTTTATTATGTATATATCTTCGTAACTATTAAATGAAATCCTTATTCCATTCCTGACCACAATCAGGATTATGAGCATCAAAAGATTTTTCACTGAATTACTATCTCATAAGTCCTCTTTTATGTTGTAATTATTAGTCACTCTTTTATAACCAATATATTGCATTAAACTCTTCATCCTAATTGTATTTTATCAGGATATTCACCAAAATTGTATCATTACTAGACTGTGACACATGGAGATGACAATTTCGCAAAATGTGGCCCATCATTTCTTTAAACTGAAGCTTTCATTATTGGTTTAGATACAGAGATTTTGAAATATACTGGGGAACAACTAAATAATTCTTAATTCGGTTGTTCAATTCCACTTCCTTATCTTCAGTTGTCTCTAAAGATTCGTATCTAATGACACCATTTCTTTATTCTAGAACTACATTCAGTCTTTGGACTTGCAACCAGTGACGAAGGAGGGGATGCAAGGAGTGGCCATGGCTCCTTCAACTTTTTAATACTCACTATAGTATTCTTGATACTTTACCAAATATAGTTCAATATATATGAAACGACCCATGAAATTTTCAACCATACAAGCCCCAATAGTCCTCTGCGTTGGTTGGTAAGTTTGCTCTCTTTTTAATTGACCAAAGTTCAATTCTTGGAGTCAGGCCGCAAGAAATTAATTTCTTGTGAATTTCCTAGTCCCGGCATGAAGGGCATATGTCTTTTGATCGGGCTAGGAAGAAAATTAATCGATATTTGTGTAAGCTAATCCAAACACCCATAACTGTAAAAGAAATAAGAAAAGAAATTGTGGGTATTCACCTTTATTAGGAAAACAAGCCACCGAAAATCGTGTTAAGTCGGGTTCCGGCTAGGGCACCTGCAAGACTCAAAGAAAACGTTAGGCTACCCGGCCGAGGTTTGGTAGGAATACCCCTCCGATGCTTAAGTCAAAGACGGAATGTAGGAGAAGAGAGGAAACTAGGGTTTCGGGAGTAAGATTGTGTGTACCTTTATTTGAGGGTGAAACTCCTTTTTTATAGGCTCTCCTTATTTGGCATCCAAGATAACTAGTCTGTCTGGGATACACTCATATCCCTAAATCTCTGGAGCTTCGCCTTTATCGAGACACTTGATGATTCTTATCAAGGTAGCTTCCTCAATCAGAGCGGACTCCAATCTCAACTAGCTCTCCGTCCGGGATGCACTCATATCTATATGCCCGGAGCTTCGCCCCTATCGGAACACTTGATGATGCTTATGAATGTAACTTTCCCGATTAGGGCGGACTCCTATCTCAGCTAATCCCTCTTAGACACCTTCTAGAATAATCCTTGCTCCGATCGGACTTTTACTCCGTCCATTGAGACAGTTCATCCCAACTGAACCTAGTCCATCACGCTCATTTCTACTACGGTTCACTAGTTTAACCTAATTAATTTAGAGGCCTGAAATCCGGCCCGCTTCAGAAATTTTTAACCATACTATTTCGCCCTTGCCACACTAACCTTGGCTCCTTTTGAAGTTCATACTATTAATTAAGGGGTGATTTGGCAAAAAAAAAAAAACTTGTTTTTTGGTTTATTGGTTCATGTAGCAATAAACCAAAAAACTCCTTTGGTTCAAATTGTGGTTTATTCCACTGTTTAAAGAGAACTCATGTGGTTTATTTGCCAAACCACTGTGGTTTATTCCGGTTTATTCCCCCCAAAAAACAACTCCTGTTTTTTTGCCAAACCAAAAAACTCCTTTGGTTCAAATTGTGGTTTATTCCACTGTTTAAAGAGAACTCATGTGGTTTATTTGCCAAACCACTGTGGTTTATTTGCCAAATTTATTCCCCCCAAAAAACAACTCCTATTTTTTTGTCAAACCACTGTGGTCTATTCCGGTTTATTCCCCCCAAATAAACCAAAAAACAAGTTTATTTTTTTTTGCCAAATCACCCCTAAACTGGCTGGATTAAAAGCAATTCCAACTGCCAAGCCTGTTAAATGGCTAAAGGGTAACTCAGCACATAGGAAATTATTAGTAATACACAAACAAGGAAAAAGGTCCCAAGAAGATCTCTTTGGTGTTTTGGGTTCAGGTCTTTCTTAGCAGTTCGATGCTTGTTTTTTTTTTTTTCTGGTTTGTGGTAGCTCTTTGGTGTTGGTTGTGTGCTTTCAGGTTTTGGGGTGTTTTGGTTTTTTATTTTTTTGGGGCTCTTCCTCTGTTGGTTGGCTTCTTGCCTTCCTTGTTCTCTCGGTCTAGGGTGGCTTCTTGCCGGTGTGCCCTTGATCCGTTTAATCTTTATTTTTCCAGAGATTAATGAATTTCTTTTGTTGAGCAAAAAAAAAGAAAGAGTCCTGATCAAGATAAAAATAAACTAACATGCAGAGAATGGTACATTCAACTGCCGATCGAGGAAGAAAAAGTGTGTTTCAATCCGAGCCGTCCGATACATTTTTGGACGGCTCGGATGCGCCGAAGGGGCACCACATCAACCATACCCTATTTACACCCAAAATTTTCTCCGAAGGGGTGGTAGACTCTTGGCCTTGTTATTAAATGCAGCAAGTATTGGTTTCAAAGTTATGATGATTGTGACGGCGATTGGTTTGTCTGCCACTTGCATTATTGAGAGCCTGACAACTAAATGTATTGTTTTCAAGTAGAAAATAATGAGAATTGATAATAGCACTCCAAAAATTGATGGAGGGGCTCCAAGTTACAGTAGTTTTCCAAAACTACCATTTTGCAAGTTTCATAATTTACTTTAGGCACTCCAAAAAAATTTACTCTTCTCCTTTTCCTCCTCTGTTAACGAGGAGTTTTTCAATGCCGCGCGGGCACCATCCTACGTGGTGCCTGAGCGCACATCTCGGCCATCCAAAATACTTTTGGA
>JAXBDA010007177.1:0-18378 GCA_036023075.1 Gaultheria prostrata
AGACATTGTGAACGCCTGTATTAAATCCAATGTCATCATGTCTGGGTGATTCGTAAAATTTCTTATTTGAATTTTGAATTTCATTGTAGCATATATGTGATTTTTTATTTGGCTACAACTTCATTAAGCCGAATTATTTTCTTTGAACAATGGGTTTGAATGTCGGTGATCGAGAATTCTATTGTGAACTTTGTCTGTACGACACCAAGTGTGCAATCTAAAATCCTATTTCTCGGGCTGTTGCCAAGTTCGCAATGATAAGAGATCTAATATAGCCATTATGTTTGGTGCAGGAAAATCAACTTAATTCTTGATGCTTCATTTGGATTACATATTGTAAGCTTGAGAGTTGAGGCATATATTTCCCTTTTAGAGAACGGAGGAACTCTTGTGAATAAGGGTGGCTATGCGTATAGAATGGTGAGAGTTGATCTTTTAGGATAAGCAACAAAAAGAGTAATAGTTTTTGTGTGGATTCATTTGTGAAGTTTTAATGTTTTATAACATGAAGATGAATGACTGACTACTTCTAGGGAATGTAAATTTGTAGAAACTCTTTGCAAAGAAGTATCACGAACACGGTGATACATTGTCCATAATTTGTGATTTCATAAGAGATGGAGTCAATTTTTATGAGTCGTAGTGTTTGGGGTTAATGTCTATTTCTATGTAGGTTTAAATAACATCAATGAATTAGACATAAATATGAACTTTCTTGTGATATCTAAGGGAGCAGGAAAAACAAGTAACAAAGACACTTCGTCGTAACACTGTTATTTGTAGAAATCTAATTATGTGGCTTCATATAATCATTAACAATGAATGAGCATCTCTTGTGCTTGATCAGGGCGTGCTGAAATTTGAAATCCAAATGTTTGGCTTTTCAAGTGCTATAGAATTCAAGGTGATAGTCTTCTTTGTAGTTTATGCATGTTTTGCCTCCAACTAAACATAGTTACAGTTCTTTTTGTGATTACGAATAGCAATATATAGCGTTTAAGTAATAAGAATGTTTAGGGTGGAAAAACTTAGAACTCTAGCTAAGTTATGAGATTAAGTATATATTATCATATATTTATGTATTTATGTATTATATACAGTTTCAAGCTTGCTCTGTTTAGTTTCAAGTGGCTCTTGAAGCTTCCAGTAGACTCGAAGAATTGCCAAGATGCTTTCATGATATGCTCCAACCCCATAGTCGGTGTTTTCGTAATAGGCCTAGATTGCTCGCAAGGCGCGCAATCGTCTCACTAGTGTAATAAAAAGAAGACTAGGAGCTCTACTGTGATAGAGAACTCCATGAGACTGGAGTATTTGAAATTGTCTTGTGGGATAATTATATCTGACGTGGTTCGGTTGGTTTCGGTTTTAAATAGTTTTTAATGTATATCTTGAACCGCGTGAAAATTGATTTTTTTTTCTTTAATGCAAACCGCCTAGACCAATAAATGATAAGAAACCGATCAAAACCTCTCAGTTTGGTTCGGTAAATGCTGTTTGAACAGTTTAGTCGGTATTCTTTAGGTCCCCAGCTATGGGTAATTTCACCTAACATTACGTCTACTTTTGGTCTTCTTTTTGAAAGGTTCATTCGATTCTGGGTGGACACAGGTTGGACCATCCTTACAAAGTCCATGGTCGCCTAAACATTTTAACCCACGAGGGCTCGAGTCCCCGCTTGACTACCACTTTTTTTTTTTGCCTTTTTAAATACAGGGTGTCTCCGGCCTGCTTGCATGCACCTCGGATCAATCCCTATAATCCCTTCCACTGCCCATGTTTACACGTAAGGTGAGGCATCCCAAGAATTGCTAACTCAAGTGGCCTTAGTTGGACAAGGGACTCCTCCAGCGTGCTAATACACAATAGAGTCTATTGAAGTTCTAATACACAATGGACTCTATTGAAATCTAATCATCTCATGATTTTAGTTTGTAGTGTTCAATGAGTAGATCAATGAAAAATTTAGATTAATCTGGTAAATTAGCCACTTGGTCAGATAACATTTGTTATATGAAAATGGTTTGTCAATAACTTCAAAATGGAACTGTAAGACAAATATATTTTCATATCTGTTTTTTACTAATATGATTTTTAGCACAAATGTAACATGCAACTACTCCTACAAATTGAACAGTTCCAATTACAATAATGAGATTTCGATGGAGTGATGGACGCAAATTACACTTCCGTAGTGCCATAGTGAATTAGCGCACAATGTGGTACCCTTTGTTCGGTGTTGGCGTGAGATTTTTAAGGGTTTGCTCACCCTCCTAAGATCTTAAGTTTAATTCACTTGTCACCAATCTCACCCAGCGTGGAAATGTGTGAAACATATGTGGATGGATTTGTAAGGACTATCCTGAGGTGTGCACATATATATTGGCCTGGAAACACAGCAAATAGGAAAAAATTGCAAGAGTTCACAAACTCCAATCAATGTGACATATAATCATCTTTGTATGAAGAAATAATGACGTGGCTGAAACTTCTTTCGTTTTTATTATTATTATTATTATTATTATTATTATTATTATTATTTATAATGTAAGATCCCAGGTCAATTTTTTCGCACCTTAGACTATTTCTTACAGCTCCTCCCACTCTCATGGGAGAGATGAGGGTGCATCTTTAAGAGTTGCTGACAAGGAGAATCTAATCTGACATCTTAAGAGGGAGCAAACCGTAAACTACTGCAAAGTTTGACACAACTGAAGTGTTAGCACGAGTGTTTTGTGCAGGTTTCGCAACTCTTGGATGCCTTAGCTCAATTAATTCCTCTATCTTTTTTTTTTTGGTACTTTAAAAATATACAAAACTAAGTTAGAGTAACAAAATTGTTTTGCCACATAGTACAGCCATAACTAACAAGACTACAAAACATAAAGAACTTAGTCCAGAATTTGTCTAATGTTTAAGTTATCCCTAATAAGAAACTCCTTATGGAGAGAGGCTGTTGGTTAGGATCTTGAGTTCCTCCTCTTGTTCAACACCAACATGAGCAAGAAGGTCAACACATTCATTCGCTCCTCGGTATATATGGACAATGGATGAGCTTGTTCCAGCAAGTAGAGTCTCAGCATCATTGATAATTGTGCTTAGAGGGTGGTTGGCATTGCATTCCTCATTAATAAGGTTGACTGCTAGTAGCGCATCTTATTCGATTTTGAAATCGGTCATGCCTTTCTCCAGTATAATGGTTAGGCCGATCCCCCATAGTTCTGCTTCAAGACTTGATGAGCATCTAAGACCATATACTTCCATGAGACATCAAGTAAGCATGTACGGTTATAATTTGCATCATAGGAACAATCAATAATACGGGTTTAATACCTAAGATGAGAGATCAAGTAAGTTTTCAAGGGTTTTTGATCAAATAAAAAAGAGAGAGTAAGTCTAAGTCAAAATCATACATCAAACCAACTCATAACACTTAGAGTTAGAGATCCCTATCTTAAAGTGTAAGCTCAATACCCTAGCTTGAATCACCTCCAAACGACCTCCACACTCCAAACGAACCTCTACCGAGTTCAAGGATACGATCAAGAGTCTGAATCAAAACAAAAATGAGTTACAAGAGTGAGTTTTCACTCACAATCAAAAGGAAAGAGAGAAAAACGTGGAGGAAGAGTAGCTAAGCTCAAGAACACAAGTCCTTACCTTAAAGAGAAAGAAAATCACGATCCAAGTGATAATCGAGCTTAGAAATGCAAGAATCTTCAAGATTGGAAGTGGGTCTGTGTAGAAATCGAGTGGAGTGGTGTGGTGTAATTTCTAGAGAGAAGTGAGTGGGAGGAGCTCTAGGGCTCAAAAACAGGATGTGGGGGTGAAAAATGGGCTTAGGGGTCTATTTGTAACGCCCCTAATGTTGGGAACATTATATTTATTATAAAAATAGTAAATAGTCTTACAACAATATTCCAGAAAATTACATAATTCTCCTTCCAAATTACATTTATTCAAACAGGGTCAACTAGGGTTTCTCTACTCTATAGCACTGCCGTCAGCCCTGACGGTGTCCCACCCAGCTCCATATGCCTCCAAGCTATAGAATCTCTCTTGTTCGTCTCTATAGTTTGGCATAATACGTCAAAGTTGCAGAACAACATCGTGGTATTATGCCAGAGTTACACAAGTGCAACACCGTGAGCGATAACGCCCAGCAAAATCCTACCCCAACCAACTAGCAATTCTAGAACAATAATATAAGCAGGGGAAACACAATAATTATTTTTCAGAAAATCGTACTTCTCATGAAATAAACATGTTACAGTGTCAGTGCAAATAAGCTTATGCCAGAGTCAATGCAAATCAAAGTGTAGCGCGTGCCAACAATAAGTGTCTTGTAGTATATTTCTTTTTCTGCATTCTTTCTTCAAATTTATCAAAGTTTGGACTGCTTCCGACTACTGGGCTTGCAGGCAGTTCACTCGAAAGTTATTGGCACGTTCTTTCACCACGATCACTAACCTTTCCGCTCGAGGTTCCAGTTACCTTGTATCATGGACCGCACATTTTTGGGTCGTCGGTGGGCTTAGATGACTGGGCAACGCCCCTCACAGCTCTCTCTTTGGATCAACAAGGTCACTTTCCACATAACAAAACTTAAACAAACTCTTTAACGCATGAAAACAAGTCCATCTTTTATTCGTTTATTATACACACCCCATTTGATACACATCTTTGGAATTAATCTTTGACACACATTTTTTTTAAAAACCCAAATAAAAAAGGACATGTAAACAATGTTGACAAGGTGCCAAAAAAAAGATTCCCAAAGTCCTCCTGAAGTCCCGCGCTAGATAAGAATTCAAGTTTCGTTACATATATTTCTCATAGTCTTCATTATATATATCTTGCACTAGATAAGGTTTCGAGTTTAAGTTTGATTACAGGTGATCGATCACAGTTCCATTGCGCGCGTCTCTCTATTAGCATAGTATCAAGTACATCTTTCATGGGGTGGTAATACCTGCAATTTTAAATACATACAAACATAACAATAAGCGAACGCGACAATATAAACGTGAACATAGCTTTATGATACGGAAATTGGTACATGTTAATAACTGTTTTGTAGTTTAAAATCTAATACCCTGGGTTATAAGGTTTTAATTTGCTATGTGATTCAAATTAAAATTACCATTTTTCTAAGATGGTTGCCGCACAATTTATTGTGTGATAAATTTTGTATAAATTGAGAGTACTATGGCAGCATATATAGTACCAATGTGAGAACTTTGCATCCACATGAACAAGATTTTCCTAACTTGCAGATGCACGTGACTGGCCCATTTTTCCATATAGAACTAGAGATAGAAAGGGGGAGAGAGAAAGAGAGACGCGCTTACTTCCACACTTGTAGTGCCGAGGAACTGTCCGTCCACACCCTTCAATGAGGCGGACGGCTCGATTGACATCGACGAGGGCCGCTAAGTAGGGCGTAACGACAGGGCACACGCATTCCACATGGCTGACCCTCACCCGCTCGCAACACTCCGCCGTCGGTAGCTTGCCGTGTACCACCGGCTTGCAGGCGTTGATCCCCACCCTCCGCTCCTCCTTGCATTGGGCGGGGCTCAACTCTGCACTCGCGGTTTTCAACTCCCAACCACCCATTGCCGCTGCTGCCACTACAAGGACCAAAATGGTCCAGGACCTAACTCCCTTGGTCATATTACCATGGATCATCTCTTCTAGACACGACATAAGGGTCACTACACAAGCACCTACACCTCAATGTATGTATAATGGAGATGCTTGGAGGGTACTCTTGGTTCTCTTTCCTAGATGAAATAGAAATTCTGACTTCCATTATCATTGACTCGTACAATTCGATAAACTTGGTGTATTCAATGCATGTAATGGATAGTGGATTTATACTTCCCAAAAAAAAAAAGGAGCAAATGGAAGGTGGGGCATGTCTTGCACAATAGTACTATACTTTCGTTAATGAATATTAACCACTTAAAACAATATTAAGAGTTTTGGTAACTAGCAGCTTCACCTTTTTGGGTTGGATGTAAAATTGGTATAGAGGGGCTCATTCAATCTTATTTATAAATGATTTACAATCGATATCCGACGATGACAGGTCCAACGAAAGGCTGCACAATGATAAACTTTAAAAGAGTATATTTATGTGATAAATCTCAAATGTGACTGCATGCAAGAAGGAATGTTGAATACAATTCCCATTGTTTTCGGTATAAAAAATGAAAGTATGGGCTATGGTAGTACCCCGCCGATACAATCACACTTGCTTGGAACCTCTTCATCAGATAGACTAGCTAGCTAACCTTTCGGTTGAATATAAATTAATTTCTACAAACATTCATAAGCAAAAAAAAAAGAAAAAGAATATAAATATTGTACAATGTTTGTTCCTTTTGTATACTTTTGACCTTTGTGGGGGACAAATTGTTTGAATAATTTTCATACTCCATACTAATTGGGCTTACACCCACCCAACTTTGTCACCTTTTTCGTAGGGTACATCATACATGTGGTGATTAAACACACTTGCTACACACTTTGTCAAAGTAAAATCATTTTTGAAAGTTTTGTCATGAGAAAATCTGATCATTAATTGTTTTAGTGCACTCCTACGTATACGTAATTAGCGTGCCTAGAGGTTTATGTATATTAGGGTTCTAATCGCATTATGAATAGTAAAAAAAGAATTTTCAGTCTCCGTTCCACTAAAATTTTCTTGTGTCTGGACAATGAATGAAGGAAGTATGGTAATGAGCACGGAAATTGATTTGGGTCTCTAGGCCTGCCCTCACTAATGTCTTTTGGCTTTGATTTGAGGGCATGGTTCTGTAACAAAACATCCCTGTAACTCCTCGGTTCTTGGAGGTTTAGGGGGCCAATGTGTTTCAGTGGTTTTCTGAGAGCAGTCACTTTGTACATATTGCCAAAAGTTAGGTCTGTCTCCAATCATTTCCGCCCATATTCCCAATGATTGGGGTCTAGATGGGTTCTGTTTTTATTGTATTGTTGTTGAGAATTTAATCCGGAAGTCAAGTCATTCCACTAAAATACTGGACTTCAAAATAATAATCCACAAGTCAAGTTGGCCACTATCAAACTTTCCAAACAAGCCATACTTTCAAGTAAAAAGACAAAATCGCCACTCCCCACTTATTCCGCCAATAATGATTTTCGAATGAAAAATTTACGGGATATCATAAAAAATACAGTTAAAAAATGTATGGTCATGGTTGTGGATCAGCATTAGTGTATGTAGGCTATTATGGTTATAGTTTGTGGTGTTAGTTTGCATTCGCAAAAGGGCAATATTGTCATTTGCTATAATAACAAAAATAAAAGCCAAAAAGCAACATTAGATGATATGGTGATTGAATTCAGGGGCGGCTCCGGGATTTTCATGCAGTGCTGATAAAAATACATAACGAGATTACTTGACGAGTAACTCTGCGTTGAGAATAATAAAGAAAATCTGTTCTTATACTGTATCTAAATTTTTATTTTTATTTTTTTCTAGTGCATCTATTGAACACGCTAAAATAGCAGTAGAGCCTCCCCTGATTGATGTCCGATGATGGAGGGAGATAAATGATAAATCAAACATGCAATAAAGTATTTGATTGTAAGAAATTTCAGTCGGTATTTATGTTAATGGGCTTCCAACGAATCAGGATTTAGTAATGCAGGTCTTGGCTAGCTTGGGACAAGGACAGGCCCTGATAATTTGGGGCCTAAAGCGAAATTATAAAGTGGGCTCTTATATTAGGAATCAAATTCTCTGTTCTGAAATCCTCTATTCCTCTGTTCCGGTGGATTTCCGGCTATTGGATCACATGAAAATTTTAAAACAAAAAGTAAAATACATGTAATCCAACGATTCAAAACACTTCGGCACAGAGGAACACCATTTTTCCGGAACAGGCGATCTCATACCCTTATATTATAAGACAAACAAAAAAGAGTCATTATTATATTGTAAAAAGATAAAACATGATATTTATGATTCGCAATTTAAGTAAAGTGAACTTAAATTGTGGTTAGCTTGTAGTCTAGCGGTTATCTCCTGGTTCTCCTACAAGCGAGACCAGGGTTCAAGACTTGGTAGAGACATTTGGGGTTTAGGGCTATGGATAGCTTCTAGACCCTTATCTGGACTAACTCACTAACTCCCTCGTTAAATCTCACTGATGTATATCGAATGGCAAAAAGGAAAAACTTAAAATATAAAGTACTACTATTACATTAAATAAATAAAATATATAGGAGTATTGCTCAAACCCTATGTTGTCTCTAAATAATCACTTTATTTTAGTTTAACTAAAAAAATACTATCACTAACAATGAAATAAATATTATCTTTGTTTAAACATTGTTGATCAGAGTTTGTTGAAGTAAACATTTTGATCAAAGTTTGTTGACGTAAAAAAATTAAAGTTAATTATTTTGGTTCTTCATAATCGAAAGTATTTTATTTGTGCATTTAACATGAAAAGTTGGACGCAAAATTGAGATACACAAAACATAGTAAAACTTTTGTAAATAAAAAAGCTTATTTTTTGTAGTAGTGAAAAAATAAAAATGGTATATTGATCATGATGTGCAAAAATTTTGAAGTCAATAGTTAAGGCCTACTACTCAGCAATTATATGGCGAACAAAATAATTTTCAACCCTTAACCGATAATGCTGGAGTATCTGTAATTGTCCTGTGGGATAATTATATCGGGCGTGGTTCGGTCGGTTTCGGTTTTAAATGGTTTTTAATATCTTGATCCGCACACCGAAACACAAAAATTGATTTTTTTTTCCTTTAATCCAAACCGCCTTGACCTATAGATGGTAAGAAACCGGTCAAAACCTGTCAGTTTGGTTCGATAAATGCTGTTTGAACAAATTAATCGGTATTCTTTAGGTCCCCAGCTATGGGTAATTTCACCTAACACTAGAATAGACGTCTACTTTTGGTCTTCTTTTTGAAAGGTTCATTTGATTCTGGGTGGACACAGGTTGGACCATCCTTACATAGGAAGGTTGAAAACAGGGTTTTGCTATTATACACACCCCACCTTTTGACATATGGTGCGCAATTCATATAGATAGTCACGAAATCTCATATAAGTCCACAAAATCTCATATTCAGTAAAGAACAAACTCATATTGATAATCACAATAATAAATATTGAAACACTAAAACGCAATAAAGATGACCACAATATATCATACACATATGAGAAAATTTTGGAATAAAAAAAAAAAGGTAACCCGTTTGGTCACCGGGCCCATACTCATTTAGAAAGCCATTTGATATGAGACTTCGTGGTTTGGAAAATGAGTATTTGTGGGAGAATATAAGAGTGTTTTGTGGACCACTACAATCCAAAAATAAATGATGTGATATATCTCTTTATTCATATTTATTGATGTAACATGTCCCATAGACATGTCCCATATAAATACCAACAGAAATAAATATAGGAACCCATACATAGTCATATTCTCGAATTTCGTATATCGGTCTACAAAATCTCATATACTCAACCACACAATCTCATATAGAAATTCAAAAAATTTATTTACGATTTTTTGGACCGTAGTGGATCACAAAACTCTCATATATTCTTCTACAATCACTCACTTTCAAAGCCACAATAACAAAAATTCATACTTTGAGCCAGAAAATCTCATAACCAAAGTCATACAATGTTATATAAACATCTAATGCAACAGAAGTCCATCTTAAATACAGAAATTTTATATTCTAAAATATCAAAAATAATATTATTCGATGCAACTATGTACATGATCTAAGTAATACAAAATTATTTCAACAATCGAGGCTGTTGATTTTGTTGTTCTTGTTAATTAAATCATACTCGTACAAATTTAGTCCTCTATGACGACCCAAACTCTTAGAAATGTCCTCGATCGAGGAAAAAAACCCTTATTTGGATGACACTTTTTGTCCGATTAAATGTCTATCTTTATGCGATCAACTTTATTTTCGGTGCGAATGATGTTCTCCGCGATATGTAAAGGATAGACAGTTCCGATCGCCAAAAAAAAAAACTCAGGTGGTACTCAGGTTGTCATATTCTCGAAGGGATTGAAAGAGCCGGCTATGATCCGTAACTCTAGAGAGGCCACAATATGAGAGAAATAGCCAAAGGATAAAACCCCAGAAACCCCCAATGTTGCATTATATAAGAAGCTACAGAAAATTAGGTTAAAATACCCCAAAATGCGTAATTCCCTTCAAAATCCATCCAGGACTCGGACAAAACCGCCCAGGCGGGTTTGATTTCCGCTCGGCAGGATTTCCAGCAAAAACGCAGAAACTCATATCTGCCTAACCCGCCCGGGCAGCCTTGAATCCCACCCGGGCAGTTTTTCCCGAAAACACCCGAATCCTGATAGCAAGCGGAGCGCGACGAAACTATAACCTTCTTCCGAAAAAGCCAAATTCAAGGCACTCCCAACAATTCTCCTTCTTAACTTGAATTCCACTGAACCAAAATCACTAATTATAGCAACCCTCTTTTTCCTCTACCTCGCCACAATGCCCCCGAGGGGCGATCAACTGCAAATACCAACCAAGTCCAAGCAATGCTTGCTTGGACTTGGCAACTAGAATCGGTTTAGTCAATATATCTGCTGGGTTATCCGTCGTTCCCACTTTCTTCACCTCAACTTGCTTCTGTGAGATGATCTCTCGAACGAAGTGATACCTGACATCAATATGCTTGGTCCGTTCATGATACATCAGATTTTTAGTCAGATGTATAGCACTCTGCGAGTCACAAAATACTGAAGTGACCCCTTGTGCAACACCAAGCTCGCACAAAATTCCCCTCATCCATAATGCCTCCTTTACAGCTCAGGCAATGGCCATATACTCCGCTTCCGTAGTAGACAGCGCGACCGTAGCTTGCAAAGTTGCTTTCCAAAATGGCACTTCCGGATAAAGTGAACACATAACCTGTTAGAGACCTCATCTTATCATGGTCACCAGCAAAATCCGAATCAACATATCCAAGAACTTGATTACCCGGATTAGAAACCCCATACAAAAGACCCACATCTGCAGTCCCTCTCAAATACCGAAGTATCCACTTCATAGCCTCCCAATGTGCCTTTCCCGGTCGCCCCATATAGCGACTAACGACACTAACTGCATATGAAATATCAGGACGAGTACATACCATGGCGTACATAAGGCTCCCAACTGCACTCGAATATGGAACCTGAGACATATACTTCTCCTCATTCTCCGACTGTGGTAAATTGGAAAAAACACACAGGCGGCAAATTGGAAATTTGGGAAAAAAATTTACTATCCCTGTATCGCCAAGGATATTTTCAGAATCATTACATATAAATTCTAAACTTAATCGCCAAGGATATTTTCAGAATGATCGATTTGAACAATTAATATTTTACATCCTCAAAATTTCATTCTCGGCACAAAAATCAGAGATCATCATATATTGGCAACTATGTGATCACAGGATATTTCACACATCGGTTTAAGGCATCCCGATGCATTGAATACTTACGATGTGTCGATTGGGCCCCACCCGAGATATTTTTTGCGATCAGGAATCATCTATATTTATATTAGATGTATTACATCATTCGTACAAAAAATGAAGTAAAGAGAGTATCACAACACACTTAATTAGACATAAAAACTCATTTCCTCAATCCAATCGCATTCCGATCAAGGACCTTTCTAAATCGAAACATGCCAAAATTTTAGGATAGTGGTTATATTAATATGCAAAATATAATAAATGGTCTCGATCAATGTGATTGTGTCGTGGTACCGTAGCTACTTAACATTCAACAATAACGCAAGACTTGGTTGGCTAACAATTACATTTGAATGTATAGATTCTAAAGGTCATTACTGAGTCAATTTTCACAATGATCGATCTGAACCATTACGATGAAATGTGTTGCTAATTACGTCATCGACACCAAAATTGGAGATCATCGGATATCGGCGACCACATGATCGGATGGATCCTGAATCATAAAAGACTGATATTGGACAACCCGAGCACCACCTGAGTTTTTTTTGGCGATCGGAACCGTCTATCCTTTACACATCGTGGAGAATATCATTTGTACCGAAAATAAAGTTGATCGCATAAAGATATACATTTAATTGGATAAAAATTATCATCCAAATAAGGGTTTTTTTCTCGATTGAGGACATTTCTAACAGTTTGGGCCGTCATAGAGGACTAAATTTGTATGAGTACGATTTAATTAACAAGAACAACAAAATCAACGGCCTCGATTGTTGAAATAATTTTATATTACTGAGATCCCGTACATAGTTGCATCGAATAATATTATTTCCGATATTTTAGAATATAAAATTTCGGTATTTAAGATGGACTTCTGTTGCCTTAGATGTTATATAACATTGTATGACTTTGATTATGAGATTTTCTGGCTCAAAGTATGAATTTTTATTCTCAATAATTGATATAAGATTTTGTGGTTTGAGAAATGAGTGTTTGTGAGAGAATATATGAGTGTTTTGTGGTCCACTACAGTCCAAAATTTCAAACAACAATTGTGGCTTTGAAAATGAGTGATTGTGAAAGAATATATGAGAGTTTTGTGGTCCACTACGGCCAAAAAGTCGTACATAAATTTTCTAAATTTCTATATGAGATTGTGTGGTTGAGTATATGAGATTTTGTGGACCGATGTACGAACTTTGAGAATATGACTATATATGGGTTTCTATATTTATTTCTATGAGTATTTATATGAGACATGTCACATCAATACATATGAATAAAGATATATGTCACATCATTATTTTTTTGACTATAGTGGTTCACAAAACACTCATATATTCTCCCACAAATACTCATTTTCCAAACCACAAAGTCTCATATCGAATGACTTTTTACATGAGTGTTCTTGAAAGAATATATATGAGATTTTTTTGTCACATTTCGTAATGACTAAACGTGAGCTCAAATATTTATTTGTGTGACACCTTATATGAGACATGTGACGTATATATATTTATGGGGCAGGATCCATGGACACATTTTGCACACATATTTTGACACTCCATCTCAGCCATAGAGATGGAGGGCTAAGATTAGAATACTCTCTTTCCTCCCTTTCTAACCCACTCACGTAATCTCTCTCTTCTCCTCTCTGTAACCTGAAGTCAAACTCCTCTCCAGGCTACCCTGACCCTTCCATCTCCGATTAACCCATTTGCGGCGAGGGTCCTCGTTGGCGAACCCATTCCGGCGAGCTCTCTCTCTCTCTCTCTCCACTTGCGCTCCTCCATCCTTCTATCTCTTCCACTTAAGAATACAGACGTCTCAGTAAAAAAAAATCCGCTCTCGTGAACGAAGGAAAATGAGATCTAAAACTGTGACCAGAAGTAGATTTTCCAAATTGATTATATTCAAAGTTAGATAATTTTGTAGAGGAACTTGTGTAATATGGACCATATGTAGATATATTTACTGGATGTTGGATATCTGTTTTTTTTCGTTTTCCCTAGGCTCAGTTCCCTTGGCTTTTTTCAAAACTTGAATGCTGGATGGATTTGATTGTTGTTCCAAGTGGAAATGGGAGAGATGGATGTAGATGGGGGTGTGTTGTGGGAGGTGATGGACGGGGAGAAGAGAGAGAACAGAGGTGAGGGTAAAGAGAGAACACGAGTGAGTTACGGGGAGAGAGAAGTTGTTTTCTATGGCTGAGATGGAGTGGCAAAATGTGTCCACAGATACACGATATGTATCACATTCTCATTACAGTCCAAAACTGTCATATGAGATTTCGTGGCACCTTTTATGAGGTTGACTTTTTCCAATATGAGATTTTGTGGCTCGTCTTCCCTTTTGTGGTACATTTTATGAGCATTTGTAGCTTCATGTATGAGATTTTTAAAACTCAAAACCATCATATGAGATATCACGCAGAGTTTTATAAATTTTCTTGGCTTTCCATATGAGTTAAAAAATTACATGGAATTAAAATTGGCAGAAGAGAAAAAAAATTGTCGACAGTTTGGGGATGGAAATGACCTTTGAGCAGGTTTATGAGGTCTGTGCTAACAGATTCTCGTAACAAACAGAAACAAATTTGGTATTAAAAATCCTCGAAAAATTTCTCGTAACAAACGTAGCGGAAATCGATACTCAATAATCTGTGAACGAAATTAACGGAGCAAACTTTTTCTTAATTTTTTTGATCCGCAACGAATCCGAACTTGAGATATGGCAATACGGCAATCCGCAATGAATCCGAACTTGAGATATGGCAATACGGCAATCCGCAATGAATCCGAACTTGAGATACGGCAATTCGGCATCAGACAGAGACTGCTCTGTAGCATAAAAAACTTCACACTGCAACTCAATGGAATTGTTTGAAAAAAGAGGGGGTGAGAAAGTCGATAAAGAGGAACTCGGAAGAAGAAAAAAAGCCAATTGAAAAGAACAAACAAACAGAAAGGGGAAATACCTTGCAGAAGGAAAATGGAGAACGCAAGAGAACTTGTAGTATTTTTTTTTTTGAACACCAGAGAAGTTGTAGTATGATATCTAGGTCGACGACAACTACCAACGTGGGGAGAGGTTGTGGTCTAGTTTTATCACCAAAGCAGTTACTCCCTCCGTCCCATTTTCATAGTCCAGTATTCCTTTTTTGGACGTCCCAAAATGAAAGTCCACTTTCTAAAATAA
Organism: Gaultheria prostrata; assembly: GCA_036023075.1. NCBI lineage: Eukaryota > Viridiplantae > Streptophyta > Magnoliopsida > Ericales > Ericaceae > Gaultheria > Gaultheria prostrata. The sequence continues at coordinate 14,723 of JAXBDA010007177.1, forward strand.
GCAATAAGAACTTGATAAAGTTACATTATTACCCTTTTTGTTTAAAGGAAAGTATTACTACTTACGTCAATCAAATCACCTTTTGAGAGGGCAAAAATGGAAAATTGAATACTTTTTTGATGTAATCATTGTGTCCCCTTAAAAAGTTGGAATCCCCAAGTGGGACTATGAAAATGGGACGGAGGGAGTAACTTTTTTACTGGAAAAAACTGCCGCGAGGGCACCCCACGTACTCTCTCCCCCCACTCTCTCTCCCAGTAATTTTAGAAAATTAAAAGAAAGTGAAAAATCTAGGAATTAAGGATTGGGGGTTTGGAGGCTTTTGAACGCACTAACTACATTGCTATAGTATATTTAAAGATTGATTGATTGATGATGATTGATAGGGCATTTCATATTACACTCGATCAAATGTTTTCATTGACGTTGTGAATAAATGAATCTAAGATCATTCTAATTTGGAGGGATGTCTGAAGCGCTTTACTTCAAAGTCCTTTGTCAACAATTTATATATGCATATAGTCTAATGGAACTCTGATCTATTCGATGCTCATAGGTTTAATGTCTTGTTCCACTCCTGCTCAAGTTGCATATTGAATTTGTTCATTTTTGTAATTTCTTTATGTTCTGCTTATTTACTTGTAAAAAAGAAAGGAAAACTGCTTCTTTTGTGGGTAGTCGGCCTAATTCACTTCTCTGATCGATGTGATTGATCTTCTCAAATATCACAATGACTATAGATCAATGCCTTACTTGTATGCCAACAAACTGGTGTTCAACTATCTGGGAGATTTTGATAAAAAAAAAAAAACAAAAAAAATTATCTGGGAGCCACTTCTTATTCGTTGATTATCCAATTTTCTAATACATCAGACACCTGTCTAGAAGAAAAGGACAAATAAGAGAAAATATCTTGTGGGGGAATCTTATTTCTTTTAAATACATAATATATTAAATGGTCAATTAAACAATCTAAACTCTTTTACATGTAATAATTTTATCTCGAGTTTATTTGAATACTTGTTCTTATACTGCGAATATCTATCAATCCAGGAAATTCACAAAATACATAATATATTAGCTCAAATCAAGGTCATAAAAAAATTTTGTAGATCAAAAAAAAATAAAATTAGCTCAAACAAAGTACATACTCTTATTGACTAAAAAATAAAAATAGAGAGAGTAAAAAGTATCTATTGGTATCGATATCGTACTCTAGTTTTTCTCTGAGCAACAATCAACTTTATATCTCCAAAAAAAAGATTTATGTTAAAAAAAATCTTGTAAACCTATTCGCCAGACAATTTTCTACAATAAAAATTAATGTATTTATGTACCTGTTTTATTTTGCTTAGCCTAAAAAATAGAAATCGCCGAGAACATGCAATTGTGATATATATCTTATATATGTATTTCCGTATTATTTGGTTTCACTATTCAGACTAATATATAAAAAATAGTGTATATATGGCTAGTTAATTAATAGAGCTAGTAGAGTTAAGGTAATTTTTGGACACCTTGTTCAAAATTCCTAGAGCCGCCATTGTATATATAGTCAATTGAACAACCTAAACTCTTTTACACTTTATACTACATGTAATAATTTTATCGCGAATTTCTTTGAACACTTATTCTATACTATGAATATCTATAAATCAAGGAAATTCACTATTGAATACCTAATATATTAGCTCAAAACAAAGTACATACTTTTAATGACAAAAGTTTTAAAAAATAGGGAGAGCAAAAAAAATATATTGGTATTGATATCGTGCTCTGGCTTTTCTCTCAACATTCAACAACAATCAACTCTATATCTCCAAAAAAATAAGAGTATATGTCAAAAAAAAATCTGTGTGAACCTATTCGCCAGACAATTTCCTACGATAAAAACTAATGTAGCTATGTGCTGGTTTAATTTTGCTAGGCCTAAAAAATAGAATTCGCCGAGAACATCCAATTGTGTGTATATGGCTAGTTAATATAGCTAGCAGAGTTAAGGTAATTTTTGAACATCCTATTCAAAATTCCTGGAGCCGCCACTGCCACTATGAAAGTGTAATGTGCGTCCATCCACTCCATCAAAATCTCATTATCGTAATTTAAACTGTTCAGTTTGTAAGAGTAGTTGCTCGTTACATTTGTGTTAAAAATCAGATTAGTCAAAAACTGATAAGAAAATATATTTGTTTTACAGTTCCTTTTTGAAGTTATTGACAAACCATTTTCATATAACAAATGTTATCCGACCAAGTGGCTAATTTACCAAATTAATCTAATTTTTGCATTGATCTACTCATTGAACACTACCAACTGAACTACTAAAATCATGAGATGATGAGATTTCAATAGACTCTACTGTGTATTAGGACGCTGGAAGAGTCCCTTGTCCAACTAAGGCCACTTGAGTTAGCAATTCTTGGGATACCTCACCTTACGTGTAAACATGGGCAATGAAAGAGATTTTAGGGATTGATCTGAGGTGCATGCAAATAGGCCCGAGACACCCTGTATTTTAAGAAAGAAGAAGAAAAAAAAAAGACCACTTGAGTCAAGCGGGGACTCAAGCCCTCGTGGGTTAAAATGTTTAGGCGACCATGGACTTTGTTAGGAGAATTTGGTAGGCCTTTGTTTTCAAGGAGAATTCTACGATACACTGAGTACACACCCTCTTTTTGAGCTCAAATATGAGATTTTGTGGTAGAGGTATGAAAAGGCGTACTGTATGCAACTTTGACAAAATAGACAGCCGAGATTATGCTACATATGCAGAAAGTGACGCCTTAAACCTTTTTTTCTCCAATAGATCTTCGGATATTTTTTTAAATAGCAACTCCGGATTTGATTTTTTTTTTTAACAGCACAATGACACTGAAGCCGTGGTGGTGACGATTGGTCCAAGCTGGTGGAATTCTAATCTGTATAGAAGAACTAGCGTTGTGCACGTTTGAAGTGGAACTTGCACGTACCAATATAGGTACTTTGGATCCTTTGTTCAAAAAATGGTTTACCCAATTTTCTTTCTTTTCTCAATGATGAATAAAAAAAAAGTTCCTTTTTGGCGTATATTACTTCACGTATGCACGCCCGCGTACACAACATGCACGAACGGTGCATCTTAACCGTCCATGCATGTTTTCGACGGTTCGGATTTTAAATAAATTGTTCGCGCGAACAGTTTATTTAAAATCTAGATCGTTGATTTCTAAGATGGACGGTTGAGATGTGCTGCGTCGTGTGTTGTGCGTACCCATAGCCATATCGTTGATTTTACCATTAGGATAGCATAAATTGTGTTTAATGTTCACATACTATCATTATCTTATTCTAGATATATTATGCGCGTATGATTTTGATCCACATGCTATCTTTTATGTCATGTATGTATATTAGGCGTGCATGTTAATCTCACATGTGCATAGCACGGGTACAACGCTAGTCAAATATACTATAGCAATGTAGTTGACCCTTCCAAAATTCTCCAAACCCCGAATCCTAAACTCTTCTTAAAAGTAGGTTTCCCCCTCTCACTCTCTGCCACGTGGGTTTGGAGGTGGTTATCGCATGGGTTTTGATGAATCATTCCCCAATCCACGTGGGTTTAAGTCACTGATCATTCCTTTTATGCATTTTCACGTCTTTGTCTACCTTTATGG
>JAXBDA010007178.1:0-18370 GCA_036023075.1 Gaultheria prostrata
TAAAACCTTCAAAACACCCAAAAGCTTCCAGTCAGGGATCCCTGACTGGAAGCTGGGCCTATATATATATATATATATATATATATATATATATATACCTTGGTCCTTTTGTCCAAATTGGTGTGTGAAGTCACCTTTTACCCTTTCACGTGTGAGTTGGATTCATTAGTGTGAGTGAATCTCCAACTAACGAAATCTTAAATGACTTGTGTATTACCAAAATCCATGGACCCGAAATCCTGTAATACATAAGTGCAATACAAGGTCCACACCCGTAATCCCATGGTCCAGATTATGAAAATCTCATTTTCATTAACTTGTGGAGTGTAAATGTATATCCATAATCCACTAAGAATTGACAAAAAATGAAATTCGATTACGTCTTTATAAGAAGATCATTAAAGTTCACCATCATTAATTGAGTAATATGCCTATGTAATACAAGTGGATTTTGGCATACCAAGGGCATTGCTGGAAATTCATCAAATGCTTACTCCTACTTGAGACTTGAGAGCGCATTAAGATAACTACCTCAGAATTTCCTTCCACACTTTTTGCAAATAGATGATAAATATTATTTTGAAAATACTTCATGCATTTTTTTTTTCGAAAATAAAGTTTCAAAACCATTTTGGTTACAATTATTGGATCAAATAGTTGCGATCTAAAAATACAGACGGATCGAATTACAGTATCAAAATGCAACTCGTAATAAACTCCATGGCCCAAACAACACCCTTCTAAAACACACACACACACACAAAAAAAATCCTTATAGTGGTACTAGCACACTCATAAATTAGCCTGATTTCTGTACTCATTAAACCTCAATTTTGAACTAAAGTCCTGAATGCAATTACTTTAGAGCATCTAATTAATGGGTTATTAGTCATTTTTCTTTCCAAAAATGATAAATATACAATAAAAATCTCCAACTCATCTCCAATACACTCACATAGTGTATGGAGTCCACACACTTTAGTGCGGAGATGTGTTGGGGATTTTTGTTGTACAATTTCCATATATGCTGTAAGGAAAAATAGCAAAATAGAAGGACGAATAGAAACTTATTTAGGTTTTGAGGCACGATTGAATCCCTTTCTTTTAAGACGATATTTGCCCCCATTCGAAAAGAGTTTGCTATTGGGTTACATTCCTAGCAAATCGCCTCCAGGATACAACAAAACCTATGAAATCTACAGAGAGCAACTCTGGTGAAATCCCAGAATTCCTCTATGAAATTATGTAAACTGATCAGAGTAAAGAGGATTGAGAATGTGTGTAAGAATATGTAGGAGATGACTAATATTTATAGTGTACAGATGGATGTTAATGAAAAGTCACAACTTTTCTAAATAGATGTGTTTATCAAACACCACACAACTCTTGATGAAAAGTCACAACTTTTGATAAGAGTTAATCTCAAAAGTTATAACTTTTACCAAAAGACATGACTGTTAATTCCATACTCAATAGACATGACTGTTAAGTCATGCCTTTTACCCAAAAAACACGTCTATTGACTATCACATCTTCCATTATACACCCTCGACGCACCGCTCTACAAAATACAACTATTACAACCTACAAATAAATGTGTGTAAACACACATTTTTACGACATATGCAACAATTGTTTTGGAGCTTAATGGCCATCGTAATCCTATGAAAACGGTTGAAGTATGTGCATCAAAATCAATAGATGGAACTAATGAAGCTTTGATGGGACCTACTATGTAATAAGTCCCACGTGTGAGTAGCATATGTGGACAAACCTTCTTGTGAATATACGTGGACCACATACAAATGTGGACCTCTACAATTTTATCGAACCCTTTTACAAGTACGACCTTGCATGCAACGATGGTACAAGAGCCGACTTTCGGATCCCCAAACCAATAATCAGTACACTTCATTAATTTTAAAATATTTTTTTGAGTAGTCAAGTAAAAAATTAATTCAATCTAATGACTGCAAATACTTGATCCAATGTACCAATTTTCCATGCAAAATACAAGATCAGATTTCAAATAAAAAGTTCGTACATCGGATCCTTTTACAGGTACAACCTTGCATGCACCGATGGTGCAGGAGCCGACTTTCGGATCCCCAAACCAATAATCAGTACACTTCATTAATTTTAAAATAATTTTTTGAGTAGTCAAGTGAAAAATCAGCTCAATCGGATGACTGCAAATGCTTGATCCAATGTACCAATTTTCCATGCAAAATACAAGATCAGATTTCAAATAGAAAGTTGGTACGTCGGATTCATCACTTGCATTTATTTTAGTGAGATAATGTTTTATGAGGCCACTGGAAAAAATATTGTAAATATAATGAGTAGTGCGATCCTCTTATCACGGTGGAGTATCCATCTCACCGTAGATGGATCTCCACCTGCAATAAACCCCTTAGCCATTTTATCCCCTCCACGGGTCTGGATACCTTCATTGTCTTAGATCTATTGCATCACATTCTACATCAAGGCTATCATGGAATGTGGAGAAGATCGTTGATATAATTTTGTGTGATTTGATTTACAAACTAGAGCTACATAGGTTTTATTTCCTTCATTAGGGTGTATAAAATTTGTTTCCTGAGTAGATTTGGTGCTAATTTTGCTCTAAACATTGTCTGGTTATTGACCTCGAATGAATAGCGGAATCATATTTGGTCACTTTTCCTGTAATTTTCATTTTTGCTACCATCCTCGGTGTTTTCTGCAATCAGTAAACTGGAAAACCCCCAGTTGGGGATTCTGATTGAAACTGTAGACAGATGAACTTATAGATGAACAAAGGGTATTTTGATGCTTCGTTATGTTGTTGCGACTCATATATGAGTATTTTGTGCCATTTATATATTACTATTATATACAATGGCATTTATATAAGACCGGTTATTTCTCATTTTCATAAATAAGGTATTTAGATAATTTTGTCAGAGTTGCGTCGCCCAAACAATAAAAAACATTTTTCACGACCAAACACCGAAAACAATAAACATTGCTTAATTTTAAACTGGAATTTGGAAGCCGGCCCTGCCAGATAACACTATCTGTTGGGATATTTACAGTATCACATCAAAAGAGTAATTTTCTACAAAGTAAACACTCTCTACAGACCTCTCTTTTGGAAGTACTATTCAATCTATACTTCTAGTTTTTGACATGTACACCATCTTGGATACTCTACATCATTTAAGAAAAACAAAAACATGAATCTTTGACCCAAAAAAGAGCATAAAAAACCAATGCATGGCCATATTTATTCCGGATAATGCGCACACAAAGGCACAGATTTGAATCTGAGTAATACTTGACATGAATCTGAACACACATTGATTTCTCCATGCCCTTCTTCCTGCACTTTTTTTCCAGGAAATGAAATCAGTTTCGCGAAGTGCAGCATTCTTGTGATGAGCTTAATTCCCCATGTATGAAGGACCTCTCACTTGTGACTGTTGCTGCTGTAACTGCCATTCTCTCTCTTTCAGGTAATGAAACAGTGGTGGTTGCTCAGCACTAAGCTCTGTCCCGCCAACACAACCGTGAGGGCTTGGTCTCTGGAAATTACGAAAAACCATATCCCTTCTTTCTTTATTATCTCCACCATAACTTAAAGGAGATCCTGAATACAGACGCGGGCTCTCCAGATACACCATAGGGTTAGGACACACCGGATTCCCCCACCTGTCGCAAAGATCAAACCGGGACCCGTCATTGCCATAGAAGCTTCCGAGATTTTGGTTTGTGTACTGATAAAGCCACTCAGAAGAGCTCATTCCACCCACTGGTAGGTATCCAATACCCAATTGCCCATGAGTACCAGAGAAATTTGAATAAATGCTTGGGGGTGGTGCACCAAGAATTCCATTTCCCTCTTTCATGAAATTCCCATTGCTCTTGACTTCGGAAAAACTAGAGGGATTTCCGGTGAACCAAATAGCTTCATCCGGTAGTAATGGAGCAGATGGCGCTGGAGTTGAATAACAAGGTGGAGAAACATACATGGAGTCGATGCGAGAATCCTCAGTTTGGCTAATAGAGAGACCAGTCAAAGAAACAGAAGCTTCTTCTTCAATTGGGGTTAAGCTCGGTTTATAAGACTCCTTTGTTCCTTTCTCCGTTTCTGTGTTTGAGATTTCTTTGTTGAAGACCCAAGAACTGAGTGAGGGTGGCCCAGAAGGGTACGTAGGAGTCTCCTTAAATAGCGGCTCCTGCTGCATGAATGGCTTGTTATTTCTGAAATTATTGTCGCTTGGACGGAAACTAAAAGGATCGTTCTGGGTCTGGTTTTGTGCTGCAAACAGCGATGTGGCACGGCGCAAGCATTCATCAGCGGGTGCTGTTGGGTCCTTCATTGTAGCCTCCATAGACATTTCATCTTCTGCAGTAGAACTATAGAGTGGTGCTGAGTTATATCTTGTGATCGGCTTGAAGAGTATGACTTCTTCCTCATCTACAGAACCAGCTTTTACATTTTTTAACAGCTGACTTTTATTTAGTCCAGTCGTGACTTTGCCATCTTCTTGGGCAGCTTCACAGTTTTGCACTCCGGCCATTATCACTCCAAGATCTGAGTTAGACTGAAGTACTTTTGCTTCTGTCTGGTCTGCCAATTTTTCTGATTCTGTTGCAAAGAATTTTCTACTTAAACTATCATAGAAGAATAACTTTGAACTGTCCACAATTTTCATGGCCGCACGGAACAGTCGATGAGCACGACATGCATCTCCACTATCGTGATGCCCCAAAAATTTCTGATTAGTCAAAAAATTTAATGACCGGTGTGCATTAGATAGTGGTGCAAACCCCCTCAATTCGTAATCTTCCCAAAGCGCAGCACTTTTTTCTTGACAATTGACTTCATTGTCACTTATATCAAGTCGGTTCAGAAGGTCAACAAAAGAATCGACGAAGTAAGATGCAGCCGTTCCAACTTTTTCGTAAGCATCATAAATTTCTAGTTTATCAAGTACTCCAACCAACCACTCTACAAACACAACCACAACAGGCAAAAGGGGACTATGTTCAGTAGAACCCCAATTACCCTTCAGACATTTCTCAGTAAGGCGACCAAGGAAAATGAATGTAGCAGTCAACGATGATTCTATCGAGATAAGGAGCTGCTGGACATTCTTTTTCTCCATTGACTCCTTGTGATCTGAGGTTTGAGTCAGGTTATCAATGATGAATATCAGTACAGAGACCATTTGAACGGCTCGATAAGGGCCAGTTCTGGATGAATCCATAAGTTGGTAGGACTCCAATGAAGCTTTTAGTTTGGCATCGTGTAGTGACAACAGAGAGTCCAACTCTCTCATAGTGGATGCAAAAGTGCAAGGAAATTCCTCAAATCTGCATTATATCAAAATACTTAGCCTACTTATTTCTCAGATAGAAACATGATACAAAATATATGCTTGGCAACAACAACAATCCATATGATGGTGGAACTTTTAACAGATTTTCCATAAAACGATCTTTCCGAGTTGCAGGTGTTCAGGTGGCCTTTATATGATCGCTCGGGCAAGAGCCTCCTAGTTTCAATGGTGGATAATCTCTCCAGGATGCCCCCAAGTTTGGCAACTGCTAACAGTACTTAAATTACCCCTACTCTTTTGGTTGTCTTAAGTACCATATAAGAGATCAGAACACTACTAAAATTGTATGTTAACAACAATGCCTACAGCATTTTTCCAGTGTTGTACAATCTTAGTTTGAAAGAGTAATGATTTAGTTAAAAGGAAGAGCATGACATACTGATTATTGTAATGTCCTCCAAATTGACAATTTACATGCATAATAAATGGGTAAACCGGAAGAAAATAATGCGCTAATACCATAGAGACCCAAAGAATAGACAAAGGAACGATAAGGGGTTCCTGCATGATACAGCATACCATCCTAGATAATAAGGCCCTTATGTTAGCATCTATTTCAAATATATGCAGTAAGGGAAAAACCATAATATGAATGTGATTAACTGATATATCATATCATACAGACATAAATCACAGCAAAGAAAACCCAAAAAATAGTTGGAAGGCCTTGGGAATCCCCTTGAGAGCCGACATATACACGCAAAACTCTACAAGTTTTCTTGACCCGAAAATAACACAAGCACATCATACTTTGAAAGAATGGTTCCGATACACGCCAATGAGGCAAAGAGCTAAAACATGCTATTTATTTTACTCTTTCAGCCAATATCAATTCCCGCAGATAAGTTTGAACATCTCATTAAAGCGTGTCTTGTAGTAGGAGTAGGAGAATGCATGAATACAATCTGCACCTAGGGAGACTAGGAAATACAGCAAAGTAACCAACTTTCAAAAGTAGAATAGGAAAAGGGATCGTGGAAGCAAAGAGGAGTAAGGGGTAATACATGGTCAAAATGGTTTATATGAAGCAGTGTAAACACAGAATAAGGAAAGCTTTATTGGAGAATAAGATGAATCACCAATGCATTCTGTGTGTACATCACCTAACAATAACAAATTGGCACATTGAAATAGTTGACAGAAGCCAATATTGCATGTAGTACCTGGATTCAATGAAAAATAAACTTGTCATTCTGACAAAAAGAGGCCAGGGATCGCTTTTTGGTGAGTTAATGAGTTCAGTGGCAAGCGGCGTATCGTCCTTCAAGGAATCACCACTAGATCGTGGTTCCGTGAGTGAGGCACTTCTTGCAGAGGGATTTAGAAAGTTGAAGCAGGCTGAGTTAGAGAGCGAATCCAAAGGAGATGACTTGTTCTGAAAATACCCAAAGAGAGACATACTAACACATACATAATCATAGGATCATCAAAGCATAACTTTTCAGAAGAAACAAAAGAGTGGAAGAACATCTTTACCTTTTCAAAGAGCAAAATAAGGTTATCCCAGGCGTCAGGAAAAGGTTCTTTAATGGCTAAACTTCTTATACAATGGTACAAGGCAAGGAAATCATCTCCAATATATGTTGCCAATAGCGCCAACTACAAACCAAAAGTGACTATTTCACGTATAAACTCGAAAACCAGCATAATGTCAATGAAAAAGTCAGATCCAGAGTGGCAAGAGCCTAAATTTTAGTTCATTATTCCAACGAAACTTCCGAAATATTTTCATATGTTTCCAAAATAGTGTTGCTCATTTCCATATGTTTTGAAACAGTATTCCATAACATTTTTTATGCCAGATAACTCAAACAGTGTACCAAAACAAAATTTTGATACTTGGAACTGAGTATCATGATATGGAAATACATACCTGATTTTGTGAGTTCCCACTATCAGGCCAAACTAATGTTGCTTTGAAGTAGTAAGTTGCAGCAACTGACCAATCATGTCTCTCAGAATCAAGCTTCTTACACAGTTCCCTATATCTAGCTAGATCGCCAAGACAAACTAAAAAGCGGTGACACGAGTATCTACATTTATCCAATTTTGTAGAGTCAACAGTACATGAAGCACCACCCTTATCAAAAAACAAAGGATCTTCGCATAGCCCATACCGTCTTCTCAGTTTGGTGATTAGATTTTGGTAAAATTCAGTCGCTTCCGACAGAAAAGACTGGAAACGTTCTGCATTCAAATCAATGCTGATCTGCACATTAGAAGCATTTCGTGGAGCCGATGCTTTCATGATGTCAGTATTTGCAGAAGTTTGCCTAATTCTTTTACGGAATTCATCAATGTGCTTATAGTGAAGCTTCCACAAGGAATATTCAACATCGTGATGTTCCACCTCTGCTTGATCATTCAAGATGATTTTCTCGTAACCCGAACAGGCCTTGTGATACAAGTCTTGAACTTCTGTTGGCAGTAGACCTTTTGAATGGACCAATGCCCACAACTGTTTCTCTGCGGTAATAACCTGCATGGGCAACAAACTTCAGCACTCATGATTCTACTTTGATGGTTGGAAAATACTAGGACATTATCACACAAGCGACTATTAGGATGAAACTAGGTTCATGAATTTACCTCAAATAAAGGATTCTGCCTTTCCACTGGATCTTTAGTGGAAACACATGATTCAATATTCATGATGAGAATTGAGAGCGAAAAACCTTCTCAGTTATGGTCAGTCTTCTCGGTTTTAGAGTGAAATGTCTCTCTGTTTGCAACGCAGACGTCCTAAACTGAAGCATCCTCCATCAGAAAAAAAGGGAAAGGAAAAGATAAAAGGGAGGAGAACTTAAACCCTTGAATCTCCGCCAAATAGATGTTTAGTCTACCTATATTAGAAGTAATGAAAACTGCTATGCTACTTATTACATGATGAATAGAAAGAAATTCAACCAGCCATATTTGATGAGGGTAACAACTATCTGTTTGAATGATTGGTATGCTAAATTCGAGGAGATTTTCAGAGGGCCATCAATGGATCCACAATTGAAAATTTAATCAGTTATCACTTCACTAGCAATTTCTTTTCTTTCTCTGGTTTGAAAATAAGCATGGATGGTGCTGGCAGAAAACGGATTCACATAGCCGACACTAAAATTTCGGAATCACCACTTTGTCAGTTGAGCTGAGTTGAGTTTAGAATTGAGATTAGCTGTTTCAGGCTTCCAGCTTATATCAACCTTATTTGTCTTAAAAGGAGAGAAAGCATCAGACAGTAAGATTTAAGCATAGGACTTCAAAACTTTTTTCCTCACATACCAAACGCCTTTCTCATAATCTTTCTACACTGGAATAATATTTCCAAAGTAGCATATCCAATTGTAATCAAAATTGACTAAAAAAGTAAAATTACGAGAAATTTATCCGGCAGGAGAGATGATCGCTAGGATAATTATTATCCTCACTAACAAATTCATAACCATCCAGTACAAATTTCACTCAAAAGCTTCTAAGATGGAGAATTTAGCCAAAAATAAGCGATCATCTAAAATTCTACTTGAAATTGGCTGATGATTTTATTGCATAATAGAAAAAGGTAACAAAACAGAAACTCGCGTAATTCATAGGCATGCTACTGTTGCTAACGAAGAAGTCATCAGTTCAAAAATCAAAAACTGAGAAAAAAAAAAGATTAATTAACAAAACAAAATTAGCAGCGTTGAAATTTTACAACTATGATCCACCAGAACAGCATCAGAAACAAAAATAAAAAATAAAAATTCAATTTAAAGAGAAAGAGAAAAAATAGAATTAAGAAGGAAAATTACCTGCTTAAGAACACCCAAAGAGAGAATTAACAAGTGCCCAACAAAGGAGCTGCTAAGACTTTGAAGGGTTTTAACTGTTCAGAAAAATAGTACTGTAGCCAACAACAGAGAGAGAGAGAGAGAGAGAAGGGAAGTTGGAAGAAAATGGAGTTTCTTTGGCCACTTGTTATGCTCTGCTGTGAAAAAGACAAAGGTGAAGGTGGGCTGGTGGGACCCGGGACTTGATGAGCAAGATGAAATTCCTATCTTACCCTTCTTTATGCCTTCTCTTAAGCTTTTATTTACTATATTTATTTATTTTATGAATAATTGCCTTTTCTTAAGCTAGGTTGTGCTTTATTGGGCTTAAGAAGTCTTAATGATGATCTGTTTAGTTCCACGTATCCAAGAATCTAACTTGGTGGGGGCACTTAATTAATTATAATTGTAAAAAAAAATTCTTCATCAGTGATGTTAGTAAATTAAGACATCCATTATGGACTATAAAATTTATAATGCAACAATTTTTATAAAATAATCAAAAAATGAACATACAATTTTAGATAACTTTTAGAACATGGTTTACATTAGCATTGACAAGTCTTTAGAATGATTGAAATGATTTTATTGATGACTTTTTTAAAAAATATAATTCTACGACGGTTAAAAATAAAGAAAATTAAAAGATGAATTTTCGAATAAAGAAACAATTTATAAACCAATAGTTATAAATGAATCAGCCAACGAAAGTTGAATCACAAAATTAATTTTACATTTTTATTCTTGAGAAATATATAAGTGTGTATACTAAATATAGCGTTATATTACATAATTATCCTAAATATATAACATAAATATTATTTCCTTTTAGATTTGAGCGGAGGTACATGCCCCCTTGTGACTCCTCTTATATCTGTCCCTGATTGTGTAGGCTTTCCATTGGTAGATTTGTTATTTTATTTTACCTCAATATTATTTTACTTCAACATTGTTAGTTGTAGTTAATAAAATTTGAATCATAATTAAGTGCAGGAAAGGACATGGTGACCATTGGACCACCGCTACACTTGCAAGACAACAGACTTTAATTTACATAAATATTTTGAATTGGAAAGAGTATATCTACGATCACTAAAATAGAGAACTCCTTATTTTCTGCATAAATGTAGGCCGAATAGTCAACCTAGTGATTATCTCCTGGTTCTCTCTCAAGCGAGACCAGCGTTTGAGCCTTGGTAGAGGCATTTAGGGTTTAAGGTTATGGATAGCTTCTAGATCCCCTCTAGACTAATTCATGACTAACTCTCCCGCTAACCCCCCGTGGATGTATATCGAATGGTAAAAAAAAAAAAAAACTTTAGTGATTGGTTTTTCACGGTAGACTAAAAAAAAAAGATTTTAGAAAAGGAAATACATAGACTGGCTCAAAGAATTGAACATGTAATGAGGCATACAGTTTATTTCACTCTGAGAGGATCCAATTTTCTTTAGACATAAAACTAAAAAGCCATTAACTAAAAGTAAAATAAGAATTGATATGTTCAGAATGAGTTTATGAAAATGGCTGATCATTATTTAATATTGACTAGAATAGACAAGACTAGACTTGGAGGATCCCCTTGTAATCCATGTTAACGAATAGAAGGGATTCACTGCTTGTTTGGGATAACATTCTTAATTTTCCATTCCTTGATTGATGATATTTTATTGTTGATCACTTTGTTCTTGCTTAGAAGGAAAGTTAATATGGTGTCTTGTGCATTTTACATGATGTTGACAACCTTAGACAATATATAGGAAGGTTTTTTTTTTTTTGTATATAAAATAGTTTTCTATGCTAAGTGACACTCTGTGTTTGGATAACCGGAATCTTGAGTAGGAATAGAAATATAATTACCGGAAATCAAATTCCTGAGAATTTTCTTGGGTATGAATAGGAATATGATTACTGGGAATCGAATTCCTAGGAATTGAATACCTGGAGGAATTGCATTTCGGTGTTTGGATTAATTCAGTCTTATGCGGGAAACTATTATTTTGGAAATTTTTGAAAGTCAACATTTTCTTTTCTTAACGAATGAGCCAGGAATCTGAGATTCCCATGGGGTAAAAGAGGGATCAGATTCCCACTCAGTCTTTGAATGTGATTCATGCAGAAATCACATTCTCATTCCTGTCTCTACCAAACGTTGGAATCAGAAAAGCCTGGCATCACATTCTCATTCCCCCTCGAGATTACTGTTATCCAAACTGAGCCTTGGGTTTTATCAATTATATTGGTGTGAGCATATATTACAAAAACGTGAGATTTTCATACTAATGTCGGTTTACTGTAACTCTTAAGCATCACGTATAATAATCACTCGTGGTGAGTTCCTAAAATAATCACTTCGGCTCCGTTCAGTTGTCAGGAATGTTGCGCAGGAAAGTTAGTCCTGCGAAAAGTGAATTGAAGTGAAGTAAAGGAAAAGAAAATCTATTTTCCTTCGAATGTTCATTTGACAAAGGAATTATATAGGAAAACTAAAACTTAGTTGTTCAATTGCCAAGAAAAGAAACTTATGGGAAACTTCTTTTGTCTTGATTCAATAGCTATTTCGAATAAAAGTAATTTTGGGAGTTATACATCCGGGCAAAAAATTAATACACACGAATTGCTACTTTTGAATCATTAGGCAACTCTAAAATATGCCATAACAAATTATTTAGACTGATTTGGCTTAATAAGTCAGTTGACTTTTTTTTGTCTATTCAACTTTTTCATATCTATTTATTTCGTGTTAAATTTTTATGGATTATTGGTTTATTTCATATCTATTTATTTTGTGTTAAATATATTGACTACGTTGCCTATATTTATAGTAGGAAATAAAAAAAAATAGAGAATGATACGAAATAGGAGAAATGAAGGGGGTGAGGGAGAACGTTGGCACAATAAATTTGAGAATTGAGAGAGGTTAGAACTTTCCCGCGACGCTAAATTCCATATATTTTGCAGAATTAGTTTTAAGGGAAAGTGAGTCCTGATGGGAAATTATTTTTCAGGATCCTATCACTTTCCTGGTAACTGAACACTCCAAACTATGTGGGAAAACTAATTTTCCCTTCCTTTCCCATACTTTCTTGACAACTGAACGGGGCCTTCATCTTAATATGAATTGAACCCACGATCTCAATTTTGTTTAATGCATCTACATAATTGTTAAAGATGTGTTCTACATGATACAAAGTTGAAAAAGAAAAAAAAAAAAAAAAAAGAGCGCAATATTCCAATTTTGTATGTTATGAAATAGTGTGGTTCCCTAATTTATTTTCACTCTCTAAAAAAACAAATGCGGATTCACCAACTCTTTACTAGTGACACTAACACACTTTTTAAAATACCTACTGGAGAAGTTCTAAGCTGGTGGGTTGGGGATGAAATATTGAAATCCAACTATCTAAAGGGTTAAAAAAGTCATTAAATTAGATTAGGAAACTTCCATGAGAGTGTTGAATATCCGGCCTGCTAAATGACCAGTAATAGGGTCCCACCAGGCACTACTTCGACAAATTAACATTTACTGCTGATTAAGATCATAGCCGTAGAATTTGATCATATTACTCAGAATAGTACCCGTCCCAAATTTCTTGTCCACGTTTATTATTCCATGCGCCTCAAAAAAATATTTTCAAATGTATAAGGTTTTAAATTTGCAATATAGATCTTCTTCGATGGATCGTAATTAAATTTACTAATAATTTTTTTAAATCACAAAAAACATTAATTATAAATCGAAAGGTAAAATAATTTTATTTAAAAAAATGTACATATATGTAGAAAAGCTGATAAGAAATTTGGGACGAATGAATATGATATACGGTCTTGCAACTAATAGTCAAAAAGGAAAAAAATACATGTGTTGGGCATAAGTCAATGAAATGGTTAGTAGGTTGGTGATTTGGTCAAATTCAAGCTTCAAATTCATAGCCCCATTAATTGCGTTACATGAATTAAGTTAAGTTTGTGTAGTTATCAGTTATGATTTGATTGATTTCTGTCGCCGTTGAAGATACCGACCAAAACGTCTGCATAGGGCTTCGTTGAAGCTTTAAGTAGAGTCCGGCCTGTGAATGGTGTGATTGTTCTCCCGGTATGAATTGAGATGTGCACAAATTCGTTAGACACCTGGCTGTTAGAAAAATACTGACCAAAACATGAATGTGTCAAATGTCAAGGAGATATTTTGAAGAAAAAGATATAGCTAATACTTTTGATTTTAAGAAAAACGATGTAAGTTATATTTTCTGATGCCAGTTGTAATATTTCATTCGCACATCTCCGTCAATGCCCAAAAATGCTTAGGTAATTGAAATGGAAAAAAACAACTACAGAAATTATCAAGTATGGACACGTATAAAAGTGATCGTTCAATATATGTCGTTCTCACACGGTAGAGATTTGACTCGTACTTATTGGATAGTACACCATGCAAACATATCTGTGTCTAATCTTTTGCATTTTCATCTATGACCAGAGAGGAGTCTCTCGTGTGGAGTGTGAAGTCTTGCTCTGCAAGTTCCCTGTTCTCCTTCATGGAGAAACCCTAAAATCACCAATCCCCTCATCTCTCTTTTCCCAACCGATCATCCCACCCACCCACTTCTACATACCCTCCACTTCCATGCCTCATTTCCCCTCCTGTCGCGTATCACCTGTACCCTTCCCCTACCCCCTTTCTCTTCCATAATGACCCAAAATCCTCTCAACCTTGATGATGATTTATCCAACCGTTTCCGTTCGTTTCATCTCACCGAAGAGGAACAGAATGAAGTTTCCTTGAGCGATGACGATGTCAGCGCCAGTGAAGAAGAATGTCGCACCAGTCTCTTCGGGCGTGTCGTGTCCCAGAAACCCGTCAATCTTGGTGGACTCAAATCCACCATGGAACTTATCTGGGGAAACCCGAAGAACTTTAGAGTAATTGAGATCGGAAAAGGTATTTATCAATTTGTTCTCCCCTCGGAAGTGGATGTCATACGCATCCTGAACGGAACGCCGTGGTTTTTTAATAATCATTTTCTTATCCTTGAGAAATGGATCCCTTCCAGGTTACCCATTTCCTACAGTTTTAAATACACTCCATTATGGGTTCAGATTTGGGGTCTCCCTCTCCACTTTATATCCAAGGCTGTTGGTTTAAAGATTGGTGTCAAACTTGGCCATGTCGATGATGTTGTGATTCCAGTGACGGGTAGTAAGGAAGGACGTTTTGTGCGTGTTCGGGTACATCTCGACGTCACGCAACCTTTGAGAAGGGGATGTATGGTTAAACTGGCGGGTTCTCCTCCTTTTTGGGCCGAATTTAGATATGAACGCCTTCCGACTTTTTGCCATTACTGTGGATTAGTTGGACATGATTTCCTTAACTGTGTTACGAGATTTTTTGATGTGGACAACAATGAAGTGAAAAATGCACAGTTCGGAGCATGGATGCGAGCAACTCCGGCAACTCAGCCGGGGGGCGGAGCGGCGGCAAGCAGAAAATTCGGGAATGGAAGGCAGCGGTAATCATGGCGGGAATGAGGATAATGCTGATTTTATTTCCAATTTCAATACTCCTGCCTTAAATGATAAGATGGGAAGTAAGACCAAAATTTTTGATGAGGTGGCCCATGCCGAAATGGTAGCGGAATCTATGATTCGAGAGAATTTTGTGGAGCGTCAACCCCAAATTAATTAATGCCCCAAGGAATTCTATTACCCCTTTACAGCAACGAGCTTTCCAAATGTGGAGGGAATAAAATCCTTTGCCATTACAATCCCTTACTCCCCATGATACTTCACCCGGCCCCACTGGCAAATCTGTAACCGCAAACCCATTAAGCCCAAAAACATCTCTTAACCAGCCCACTACAACCATAAACCCAAACCCCTCCTTCCCAACTAAAGATAGCCCAAGCCCAGTTCCCCTCCTCTCCCATACGGCCCAAACTGCATACAACGCCCATTCACACAAACCCATTCATAAATATCCAGAAAATATTCTGAAACCCAACGTCGTCCACAACTATCTATTTCCCCTAAAACAGCTTTAACCCCAATCTCTTCTACCCCCAACCCCCTTTGCCTTCCTACGCCTATCCCTCCCACAGATATTGAACCCACCTCCGCTTATTCACCTCTGGTGAGTGCCAATTCTTCCCCTGGTCCAAATCCCAACCATGAGCTCTCTCCGGGGGTTGATTTGGTGGATGCCGCCATTGTTGGAGTGGCCAATCAGCTACCCCGCCCCAGACGTGGATGCCCAAAGAAAGATACGGCCACTCAGAGTAAGCAAAGGGCTTTTCGAAAATCACCCAAGCAGCCTGCAAGTGGTGGACCTGGTCTCAATTTTTCTGACCCTTCTTTGCTGCTCAAGAACAAACGGAAACTTGAGGTTTTTGTGACCCCTACTGGTAATTGTTCTTTTGTTATGCCTTTCTCTCATGATGAATCTATTGCCAAGAAACCAAAAATAGCGAGAGTTGTAAGCCCTGGGGAATCTATTGCATTATCTGCTGTGGTGGCGGAGACCGGCCAGAATCGGTCTCCTGCCGATCAATGATTTGCTGGAATTGTCAGGGTGTGGGGAGACCCCTGACTTTCCATCAACTCAAGGAGCTTGCTCGCCTCCACTCCCCCACTCTGTTCTTCTTATCAGAGACGAAGAATGGAGTGACTAGAATGGATATGATAAAACGGTCTCTGAATATGGACAGTATGATTCGTGTCGACTCGACTGGTACTGCAGGTGGACTAGCTTTATTTTGGAAAGGATCTGCATCTGTTAGTCTGGAGAAGCTATGTGACTGGTTTATTGATGTTCGTATCTCTGATGAGGTTTTAAATAAGTCTTGGCGACTTATCAACGTTTATTTCAGTTCGGATGATGCTGAGAGGCGATCCCAATGGGATTTCTTGATTCGGTACAAAGCATGTCTGGGCGAGGATTGGATTATTTGGGGCGATATGAATGACCTGTTATGTCCGGCAGAGAAATCTGGGGGTCTCCCTCGCCCAGCTTCTTCTTTTCGAGGCTTTAAGGATTTTGTCGATGAATGTGGGCTGATTGATTTGGGCTTTTTGGGGCATCCGTTCACTTGGAGAAATAACAGGACGGGTGAAGGTTTTATTCAGGAGCGTCTGGATCGGGTTTTAGCGTCTCACTCTTGGTGCAACCTGTATAGTCATGCTGTGGTTACCCATCTCAATACAGTTGGATCGGACCATTATGCTCTTAAATTGGACCTCAATCCGAATCTGCCTAAGTTTCGCGCTCCCTTTCGGTTTGATGCTAGATGGGCTGATGATGGAGAAGCTCATGAAGTTATCCAACAGGCTTGGTCCACACATGTGCATGGGTCTAGATTTTTCTCGGTGTTTAAAAAGGTGCAATCTTGCAGGGTTGCTCTTACAAACTGGAAAAGGCGCAAACGAAGCGACGAGTCTCGCACTGTGGAAGACATTAAGAATAAGATTTCTGCCCTTAGCAATGGAAGCCACAACCCGTCGTATAGTGAAATACAGAAGCTCAAGTGGCAACTAAAGCAACATTGGGACAAGGAGGAAATATTTTGGAAGCAAAAATCCAGGATTAATTGGTTGCAACATGGCGACAAGAATACAAAGTTTTTTCATGCATCTGTTTTGCAACGAAGGGCTAGGAACCGCATAAGTGGTATTGAGAAGGCAAATGGGGATTGGACTAATAATCCCTTGGAAATGCACGCTGAGTTTCGCAACTATTTCTCTAGTATCTTCGACGCCAACCCGTTAACCCAGCATGAGGACACTGTGGAGGCTATTCCAAATCGTGTTTCTGATACTATGAACAGATCCCTGACCAGACCGGTGACGGATATGGAAATTCACGAGGCGCTAATGATGATGGGCCCAACAAAAGCCCCTGGCATTGATGGTATGATTGCTCTTTTTTATCAATCCTGTTGGGATATTGTGGGCAGAGATGTTATTACTGCGGTTAAGAGCTTCTTTCATTCTTCTCACCTCTTGCGAAGCATCAACCAAACGCTGATTTCGTTGATCCCTAAAGTTAGCAACCCCCGTAAACCCAATCAGTTTCGCCCAATAAGCCTCTGTAATGTCGCTTATAAGCTTATCGCTAAAATATTGGCTAACAGATTGCGGCCTTTACTTCCTGACATTATTTCGGAAAACCAAACTGCATTCGTGGGAGGTCGGCAGATCTCAGATTCTATTTTAGTGGCCCATGAACTTATGCATGCTTTAAAGAATAAACGGTATGGGAAGCGGGGATGGGTCGCTTTAAAGTTAGATATGGCTAAAGCGTTTGATCGGATTGAGTGGTCATATCTGGAAGCTGCTCTTCGGAAGTTTGGGTTTGCTGATCAGTGGATTAATTGGGTTATGGCGTGTATCTCCACAGTTTCATTTGCAACTATCATTAATGGTGAGAAAGGGGATTTTTTTACGCCTTCAAGGGGTATCCGCCAAGGGTGTCCGTTATCACCTTACTTGTTCATTCTTTGTGCTGAAGGGTTCCATTACCTTATCCAAAAAGAAATAACAGATGGTGCACTCAATGGTATTAGGATTGGCCGCCACTGCCCCCCTGTCTCACATCTTTTTTTTGCAGATGATTCCGTGCTTTTTTCGGAGGCCACAGCTACTGGTTGTCAAGCTATCACCAAAATTTTGGATAGTTATGAACGTGTGTCTGGTCAGTTGGTCAACAAGGATAAATCTGCTCTATTTTTTAGCCCGAATACTCCAACTGACGTTAAGAAGGGTATTTCGGATTCTCTCAACATTCGAGTAGAGAATCGGGGTGGCAAGTACCTAGGTTTACCCTCCATTATTGGGAGGTCTAAAACTGAGGTTTTTAATTATGTCAAAGAACGGGTCTCCGCAAAACTCAGGTCTTGGAATCACTCGAAGTTGAACACTGCGGGGCGTGAAATTTTGTTGAAATCTGTTCTGCTTGCTATGCCTACATATGTTATGCAGTGTTTCTTGTTACCAAAAAGGTTTTGCAAAGATATTGAACGGATGATTCGGAGTTTCTGGTGGGGGAGTAAAGATGGCGAACATAAAATTAATTGGGTAAGTTGGAGAAACCTTTGTGACAGTAAACATCAAGGTGGGATGGGTTTTCGGGATCTACACGCATTCAATCTTGCCCTTCTCGCAAAGCAAGGATGGAGGCTTTTACAAGGGCC